>PVIJ01004958.1:0-110081 GCA_004024925.1 Scalopus aquaticus | reverse complement strand
GAGTGAAGGAAATACACTGCTGAGGGGAGCAGCGGGTGAGACAGGAGAGGTCTGCCGTCCCATGTGGGATTCTCCCCGGCTGGGCTTCGAACTCACATGGCGCGCTGCCGACAGCTCCACAGCACAGCGCTCAACTGCTGCGCAACCAGGGAGGCCTCTTCTACTACTACTTATCTATTAGTTACTACACCTTTTTCTAATGCTCTAAAGGAAAATGGTTTTAGCTTTATTCATACAATATTCTCTACTCTCCATTTCAATAATATTTCATGTTGGATCTATAGTCATTAGAACAATGTAGAAATCTATCATTTAATATCTGAGAAGCAAGATAGTTTAACAGTTTTATTGTACTTCTTTTTTATTCCCTATTTTTTTTAAAGATTTATTTATTTATACATACAAGCTGGGGTACAGGCCAGAGGTGTGGGGCGGCGAGAGGGTTCACCAGAGACAGAGTGGAGAACAGAGCAGGTGCATATACTGAAGTACACTGCTGACAGGTGCAGCGGGCGAGGCAGGAGAGGTCTGCTGCGCCATGTGGGATTCTCCCTGGCCAGGCGTCAAACTTTCGTCACCACTGCCTACAGCTCCACAGCACAGTGCTTAACCGCTGCGCCACCAGGGAGGCCCCTTTTATTCCCTATTTAATTATATTTAGCTTTAAGCAAAATATTCCTAAAGCATAGTTTTGAAAAGATAGCCAGGTAATACAATAGTTAATCATTTTGATTATTTTTTGGAATAAATTTCATGTTCATATAGAAACTGGGATTTTCTGAGGTAAAATTAGTAAAAATAATCCCAAATAACATGATCGATCACAATTATATAATGTCATTAGAAAATATAAATGACTCATTACTCTAAGGCATTCAGTAATTAGCAGAAAATATTAATATAAATATTAAAATATTTTCTCTGATTCATTGAGTATTAAACTCTAATCTTCCTGAACTATAGCATTTACTTAAATATTAAAAGTCAAAATGTGTATGAAAGAATAAAGTTCATATAGTGCCATAATAGCTATGATGAACTTTTGACCAGAACAAGCTGGGTTCCTCACTGTGCGCGCAGCAGTCCTGTGACCTTGGGAAAGTCATTTAACCTCTTCTAGCCTCAATTAACTTAATTTAAAAATGCCATTATTTTAAAGTTACCATTTACAAACAAAGTCCAACTTACTATAAGCAGAATTTATTTTCCGGTTGTATTAAGATATAATTGATGCATCACTGTTTAAGTGTACGGGATATAGCATAATGGTTTGACTTATATGCTTTGGGAAATGTTCCAACAAATTCAATATTCATTATCTTATATAGATAAAAGAAAAAAGGAAATTTTCCTTGTGCTGAAAACCTATAGAATCTCTTCTCAACTTTCATTCTATTTTATATAACAGTGCTAACTATAGTCATCATGTATATTTGGCCCCTATTACTAATTTATCTTATAACTAGAAGTGTATCTTTTGACCACCTTATTCCAATTCTTCCTGAGCAATCCAGAATTTTTCCTCTGATAGCCACAGTATGGCCTCTTTTTCTATGATTTCTTTTTTCTCTTCAGTTAAATTCACAGGTAAGTGAGATCATACAGTATTTGTCTTTCTACATCTGACTTTAGCATAATATTTTTAACATCTATTCATGTTATTACAAATGAAGGATTTAATATTTTCTCTTTTGTTGAATAGTATTCCTTTGTGTATTTAAAGCCACAACTTCTTTATCCATTCATTCATTGATGACTTATTTCCATATTATAAGGCTATTGGGAACACAGGTCATTTCCATGTTTTGGCGATGATAAATAATACTGCTCTGAACTTGAGGGTGCAGATATCTTTTTGAGTTGATGTTTTTTTATTTCCTTAAAAACTGAATTATATGTTACTTCTATATCTAAATGTTTGAGGAACCTCCATACTGTCTTCTATAGCAGCTGTACCAATTTACATTTTCGTTAGCAGTTCACAAATGTTCTTTTCTCCATATCCATGTCAGCATTTCTTATCTCTTGTCTTAGATTTCTTCTAGAATATAAGTGATTTTATAAAATTTCCAGGTAGACTTAAAACCATAAAAAAGGAGACAACCTAAATATGATTTAACTATCTTCCTGAACAACTATGTATAATATCTAGGGTACTACTTCAAATCTGCTTTTCAGTTTTTGATTGCTTAACAGAATCTAGATTGAGGTCCACTTTCTAACCTCTTTATTTTCTTATTCAAGGAGATTTGCTGAAATATTTTTTGAATTATCATTGATTGACTCATTCATCCTATATAGGAGTAAAACTACTTTTTATGATCTTACAGGAGTTATGAAAGGTCTAAGTATTCGACCTACACATAATATTGGCGTGTGGTAAGTTTTCTGGTAATAGAAAGTTTCAATATTTTACTTAACAATTCTTTCAACACGTGATCCCTAATCTGACTCTTAAAAAGAGAGGGGAAAAATCTAAGGTATCTTCAAACTCCATATTCTTTGAACTTAGAAGACAAAGCTTCTAAAAGATTCTCAGTGTCTTAAGAAATCTGATATTAGAAAACTCATATATAGGTAAATGAGCAAAAAGGTATGCAAAACTGTAACATCAGTAGTCTATTAATTTTTTTAAATTTATTTGTAATTGTATATCTTTTTTAGATAAGAAAATTGAAATCATAAACTGGGATTAAAGATAGGTATCAGTAAATCCCTGGCAAATAGCACTTTTAAAATTATAATGATTATTTTCCAAATTATTTTAAAATCTTAATTTTATAAAGATTCGGGGGCGCGGGGGGCTCCCTGGCAGTGCAGCGCTTAAGCGCTGTGCTCTGGAGCTGTAGGCAGCCGCGAAACGAGTTTGACCCTGGGCCGGGGAGATTCCCACATGGCACAGCAGACCTCTCCTGCCTTGCCCGCTGCTCCCCTCAGCAGTGTATTTCCCACGATTTGCCTGTTCTACTCCCCACTCTGTGTCTGGTGAACCCTCTCGCTGCCCCACACCTCTGGCCTGTACCCCAGCTTGTGTACATAAATAAATAAATCTTTTTAAAAAAAGATTCTATGCATCTTGAAGGGAAAGCTAAAAATGTAGCATTATTCAGGCTAGACTTCCCATGCCCACCTGGATATAAAATAATCTGAACTCTTCAAATTCTAGTACATTTTTTTCAACCTTCGTTTCCTCTGACCCCAGCAGACTCATAGGTACCTTACTTTCTTTAAAGCACCATGAACCATGAATCTTTTAGAATGACTAATGCAGTTCTCTTTAGGTGAAATATTTAGATATACATAATATTTAATTACAAAAGCCAATTAGCAGCCTGTGGAAATTCAGGGAGAGGAGAAGGAATGGGAATAATGTTACTAGGGAAAAGTTGGCAGGACAGGGGCCTCCCTGGTGGCGCAGCGGTTAAGCGCTGAGCTGTGGAGCTGTCGGCAGCAGTGATGAGAGTTTGATGCCCAGCCGGGGAGAATCCCACATGGTGCGGCAGACCTCTCCCGCCTCGCCCACTGCTCCCCTCAGCAGTGTATTTCTGATCTGCCTGTTCTGCTCCCCACTCTGTCTCTGGTGAAGTCTCTCACCACTCCACACCTCTGGCCTGTACCCCAGCTTGTATGTATAAATAAATAAATCTTTTTAAAAAAATTGGCAGGACAATGACTCTACCAGGTATGTAACTTCAGAGGCGAGGGCTAGTAAACATGACTACTTAATTTTTAAAAACTGAAAGCAAGAAATTTAAAAACAGATATTTCTTCTCCACTGTAATTTTCCATACTTCCCCCTTTTACTAAAAATAGGCCCAAAAACCCCACAAAACTGTAATCAAAATAAAACTAGATATTTAACAGTGTTACAGTACTTCTGAAATATTCAGTATTCAAAGTTTTTTATTTGAACTACCTAGAATGCCAGTATATCTGAAACACATTGATGTATGTTTATGATTAAATAGTTTTAGTCTCCATTGAGTAATATGCCTTTAAATCTAACATATATGCCTTAAGAACAAAAATTACCCCAAAATATTACTTTGTTTTGTAGATTTCACACAATGTAATTTTATTACTATCTCAGTGAAAAAAAAAAAAAACTATGTTCTAAGCACTTTTTATTAGTGCTGCATTTTTAGAGGTATTTATTTGATATAAATGGTAGAGTTGTGAATACGGATATGATATAGAATATCAAAGAATAACCTATAGCTGAAAAGTTCATTAGCACTTACAGAAGATAAAGTTTCAATCTAGGTGACATACATAGTTATCCCTCTCCAGATTAAGTGATATTTTTAGGACATATTTGTAAAGACAAGAAGATAATTCTGATTTCCTGTACAAATTCTAAAGAAGGAGAGTAGGACCTCTGTAGGTGAGCTGATTCCAGTGTAAGTCCAGTGTAAGTGTATCTGTCCTTTGCACATGTTGATGACTCATAATAACTGAGATGAATGAAGGTGCCATTAAATGATTCTGAGATTAAAGAAACATTTGAGGTCAAAAAATACACTCACTAATGTAGGACTAACAACATGGAAAATGCAAAGATGAAGAAAAATTTCAGAAGCACCTTAAAACTGCCAAAATAAAGCACTTGTTGGTAATCATAAAGAAATTATATTCAACCCAGTTGTTTTCTTACTGAAAAGCTGAAGAATATTACCCTAGACCTATAAGATAACAATCTTTGAGTACTAGAAGTTCTTATTGATTCTTACCATCTATTGTAAAGAAGTTTTGTTTGCACTCACAAAAATTAAGCCAGGGATTTTACTTGAAATACAGCTTTACCTGTAGGATAGCTGCATGTTGGTGGCCTAAGGAACGGTTACAAAAAGAAATCGTATGTTCTTCAAGCTGTTCCTTTGAGGAAGACAGCTACAGTCAAGAAAGTTCTAAGCCAAAAATCCACTGAGTGCTCAGCTTTTCCAAAACCAGACATGAACCATGGCAGAATTAATCACCCACAGCAAATTGAAATGATCATATTCCCCAACCTATTGAAAACTGTAAAATGTGGGTAAATTGTACTACTATGCCAAAGGGCATCAAACAACCTGCAGAAAGGTTTAGATTAATAGGATGATTGATAATGGATAAACTGAAAATTTAATATATCTGTATGGAAAGCACATTAGCTTTTACACGAATTGGACAGAAGATTGTTAAAATGGATTGTAGGGGTAGAGCTGACTCAAAATTATCCATAGAATCAAAATAATGAATACTGGAAACCTAATGGTCCCCAAATTATTTAATCATAGTCTCAATATAAATTTTACAGTATGAGAGCTGAAAGTGCTAATGTTTTGTTCTCACGCCCCACTGGCTCCTGTGCAGAATCCCCTAAAGTGTGCTTCACCTTAGGGAGGCAACTGCTCAAGGACTGTCTGTAGATGTGTGACATTTGCAAATAGATGGAATGATATGATCAGACATTTATTCTTTTACTGTGAATTAAATAAGTTTGACTTGACTCTTACCCACTTATAGTGCCTTTGAATTATATTCCATACAAAGCAAGTAAAATATTCATAACTTGTATTTGCAAAAAGATTGAAAATAGTGACTACAAGAATTGCTCAATGCAGAATCCTCAGATTATTTCACAATCATTAGAAATTTTTCTGACCTAATTTTTTAATGAAATAGTGGTAATTTTGTATATTCCAGGGACTGATAAATTTTAAGATACTATTACTTAAGTGCTTAATAATTCTTTCGTGATGGTGAAAATATTTTGAACTTGATAGAGGTGGTGATTGCACATTATAAATGTATTAAATGCCACTTAAATACACATTTTAGTGGTCCATTTTATGTCATTCAAATTTCATCTCAAAAATTAAAAACATTGCTTAACAAAATACATTTATTTTTATTGTGCACACCTAAAATCTCTATCATCCTACTAAGCTAATAACTAGCTGATGTTGCATTTATTGGCATATATTTTCTTAGTTTTTAAATCCCTGTTCCCTGTCATTTTACTGGTAGCATGTATTTTTATTGCATGTCTCTCAAAACAGCCATTGTAATGCTTAGAGAACTTTCCTGAACTTTTAGGAAAACTAAAATTAATTATTTTGAGAGGTGTTTCAAAAGAATGAATTAAACAACAAACTCCTTTTTTTTAATGATGTGGATCTATTGTTAAACATGAGTATATTTTGTCTTCCCATAGGACAAAAATGGGCATAAGACGTGTAACACTCCATTTCCATTGCAGATGACAGATTTTACAGAAATAAGAAAACAGAAATTTTCTCACATCAATTCTGAATTCTTAATAATAAACATTTATATTCCAAATGGTCTGTTGGTTCTTAGCAGAAGAGTGTCTCCACTGTAACTGGAAATACTACTTAAGAGCTAATTTGCATCTTATAGTCAAATACTACTTTTTGAACAATTCAGATATTTAAAATGACTAATCTTTCTTTACTTCATTTTAAAGTTTAAAAGAAACATTTTTCTGAGATGAAGAAAGATTTTTAACTGTATTTTTTCTTCCTCAAAAAACAAAAAAAACTACTTTTTACTTATGTATATCCTAAAATATATATCCTATATGCATTATGTATGCATTTTATTTATTTTTTTAAAGATTTATTTATTTATGCATACAAGCTGGGGTACAGGCTAGAGGCGTGGGGCAGCGAGATGGTTCACCAGAGAAAGAGCAGGGAGCAGAACAGGCAGATCAACAGAAATACGCTGCTGTGGGGAGCAGCAGGTGAGGCAGGAGAGGTCTGCAGCGCCATGAGGGAATCTCCCTGGCTGGGCTTCAAACTCGTGTCGCCTCTGCCGACAGAAACACAGTGCTGCGCTTTAACCCGCTGCGCCACCGGGGAGGCCCAATGTTTGCATTTTAAACACATAAATATTTGACAATCTCTGCCCTGTTTTTAGCTCAAGTTTTAATAAGTTAATTTTATAATACCTAATTGTGTCAATATGCTTGGCAGATTATTTACGTTCTAATTTACTTCTATAAATTCTAGTACTGGTCATGTACAAGTAGTGAATCTGTTCTCTGGGTTCTATGTTGGTAGTGAACATTTAAGAACTAGCCTAACAAATGTCTAAAGTAACCCAACATTGGGCAGCAATCAGCCCCACTCTGCTCCACTCTGTGGCCTCTGGAGATCCAATATCTGATGAGAGGCACAAAATAAGTAGCATCTGTTTCTTACTCTGTTTTATCCAATTTGGGATTTAAATCTCTTTTAACTGGAAAATTTAATTTATAGATTAGTGGTATCTGGCCCTAACTCTTCTCAGCTCATTTCCTGATTTCTTTACGAACTGTAAGGTGATATAGGAATGCTACCAGTTGATAGTCTTAAGAATTTTGTTGTTTCTAAAATTCATTGAATGCCAGAGTATGTATTTAATTTTTCCAATTGTGATTAACTAAGATTCTTCATAATAGTTTAATAAGTCAAAGACTGTTGATTAAGCAACATTTTCCCATCAGCATATTAGTGTCAATTCCTAAAGACATGTCAAAACTCTCAAAAAGAGTAGCCCATAATAAAATTTCTTATGGTAGAAATAGAAAATAATTTGATAATATTTTTATTTTCGAAAGTAATGTAGCAATTCAAATATGTTGGGATTTAGATTTAAATTATAGAAAATAACATTTTGGCATTTTTCCCTTTTATTCAGTTGCATATTATATGTTTTAAAGATGAGGATGTCTTCAGTTATTTTGATTCTTTTTTGGTAATGATTCTAAACATTTTAACTGTAATGTAATGTAAATTGTACCACTAGATGAAATTCTAAAATAATCAGGTCAATTCTTTAGAACCTTTTTCCTATTTGAAACGATGAATGAAAAAATCTAGTTTCCACAGATACCACAATCTGTATGCTATTTGACCTCATGAGATAAAAATCTATTTTATTATAATATAACTCAATTCATTTGGCAAGTAATTGGAACAATAATACTCCATTTTAAATTTTAAAATAAATATTTTTCTGAGACAAAGATTTTTGATTGTATTTATGTCTTCCTCAAAAGACTACTTTGCACTTATGTATATCCTAAAACTCTTTTCATTTTAACCTATGTATATATTATGCATGCATTTTTAAACACAATCTCCTCAAACACGTTAATACATTAATGAAAGAGAGGAAGAGATAATTACACTTAATAGATCCCAAACTTGGACCCAAGCTGTAGATTACAAGGCATCCTTAATTTTGCCATGTGAATTAGAGAATCTCAGGCTGAATAAAATGTAGGGATTTCCCCACATTTGCAAACTGCATGTGGCCGTGAAAATTTAGCATTTGTTCATACAGTATTATAAAACAGAATCTTATTTACTGGTATGCTGTTCTTGAAATAAGAAAAATAATGAGTTCATCAATCATCTTTCTTATCACAGTTATTTTTTTAAAGATTTATTTATTTATGCATACAAGCTGGGGTACAGGCCAGAGGCATGGGGCAGGAAGAGGATTCACCAGAGACAGAGTGGTGAGCAGAACAGGCAGATTGACAGAAATACACTGCTGAGGGGAGCAGTGGGTGAGGCAGGAGAGGTCTGCCACACCATGTGGAAATTTCCCCAGCTGGGCGTCAAACTCATGTCACTACTGCCGACAGCTCCACAGCACAGTGCTTAACCACTGCACCACCAGGGAGGCCTCTTATCACAGTTCATACTAAAATTTGCTATTTCCCATAAATAGACTATGGCTAGATTGTGAGTCAGTAATGAAGTTAAAAATAGATATGTCAGCTGCTTTTTCTAGACAGATTCTGGATGTCTGACTTTTTAGCTGGATCCCCAAAGTCACTGTGCAATGATTTACATAAAAGAAAATGTGTCCCCCCAGACATGTGATAGTGCCAATCAGAGAGGAGCCATTACCATTCCTAGATGTAGGTGGTCTTTGGTCTCTATGCTGCTTAATGATGCTAGGATATATACTAGAATATTTGTTTAATTTAGTCACAAAATAAAGCTACAGTGAAAGTGAGCATTAAAAGCAACAAACACGAAAATATTTTGCTCTCCTTCCATAGCTCACTGGTTCTTCAAGGTGAGAACTGTTAAGTTTTTAATGAATTTTGGAAGTAAAGGCACACTAATAAAACTTAAACTGTCTTACAGATTCTGTGACCTACGACCGAAGTACTAGACTTAATGACTAAGATAAGTCATTCTCACATTTCTTTTCTATCAATAGATGGGTTAAAGTGTAAAAAGATTTTCCAAACAATTTTCTTAACCAATACCTCCTATTTCTGAGAAAATACTGTAACATAATTTTATTGTTACCGAATTAGAGATAATGCAGTGATATGAAAGGAATGAAGATGATTTTAGAAAATTAACATTTGGGTTATTTAATTCTTCATGGTTTTTTAAAACTTCTGCAAAATAATCTGCTATTTTCAGTAGCCTTTTCACTTTTTTATTCATTTTCTTAATGTGTAATTTAATTTTTAAAACATAATCTTTATATATCTGTCTTTTATTTAAATATCTCACTTTTTGAATAAGGCAATACTCATTAAAGTTTCATCAAACAAATAAGGAAAAGGGAAAGAAATCATCTGTTATAAGAACTATCTTGAAATATTTCAAAAATCAAAGTTTAAATTACAAATTTTCAAAAGTATCTTTTGTGAAGTTTCATTAATCAAGCTGTCAGAAGGAAAGTTTGTAATAATGTGAGATAGGTTTGAGAACTTCAGTATCCAATTTTGAGCACACAGGTAATTATGAAAACTAAATTTAGTTCTCTTTTATAAAACTTCAAGAACCACGCAAACAGTCTGATCGTAATGAAATATAGAACTCTTAAAGAGCCTTTAATTAATTTAATCATAAACTTTTAAGAATTGGCAGCATGAATAATGATCTATGCTTTCACTTCCATTTCTAACATGCAATAGGTATTTTTATCTCTGTTTTGTCTATCAGTATAAATTACATTTTATATATAACTACAGTGTCACCTATAACTTTATGATATTCAAACATGCAAAATGAAAATTTTCTTAGGCCTAATTCATGAATTACAACAGTTATAAATTTCTCTATTTCATATTTCCCTAAAATTAAGATTTCAGTAATATCTCAAATAACTCAAATGTGTTCATTTTCCTTTCAGCTTAAGAAAATCAAACTTTAATTAAACAATTTAATTGTTATAAAATAGAAGTACTTCAATAAGATGAATTCTAAGTTATTACACAGTATAATCATTATTTTTTTAATCATGCAATCATTTCCTTCACAAATGCATAGATTCATACTTAGGAGAGGTATATCTCTGTGTATTGATGTTATAATTGCTCATAGTACTCTCACAAACCTTTTTATTTCTCTAGATTTGATATTAAAGTTCCCATTTTCATTTATGAAATTTGGATCTTTCTGTTTTTCTTAGTTCAGCTATATAAAAGCTTACAATCCTGCTAGCTTTGGGTTTATTTTGTTTTGGTTTTATAGTTCTTTAATTTGTAAAATTAAATTGTTAATTTGAGATCTTACTGTTGAATGTAAGCATTTATAGCTACAAATTTCTTCCTTAGAACTTCTTTTACTGTGTCCCATATGTTCTGTGTTTTTTTTTTTTAATTGTCCTTGCCTCAAAACATTTCCTAATTGCCTTTTTTCTTCTTTGATCCATTGGCTGTTTAAAAATGTATTGGCTAATTCCCATAACTTTCAATTCCCCAATTTTCCTTCTGTTGTTGATTTTAACTTATCACATATGGTCAGAGAAGACATTTTGTATATGTATACATCTTTTAGAATCTATTGCCACTTAATTTGTAACCTAATTTATTGACATTGCTGGCAAATGCCTCATAATGGCCTGAGAAGAATGTGTATTCCATTGCTACTTAGAATTTTCTATGTATCTGTTAGATATAGGTGCTTTTATTGTGTTGTTCATCCTCACCTTTGATTTTCTTTATGTTATTAAGCAGTTATTTTCATCTTTACTCACAAGGCCTCTGTGGGTATTTATTCCCATTTTGGTTTCAGAAAATAATTATGTACTTGACTACTATACACAATTGGAGAGAGAGAGAATAAATAGCACTAATAACCATTGTTACCTATGTGATAAGGCAGCTGTTTGATGAAAGTTTGATGCAGGAGTGTTGTGATCCATGATTAAAAAAAATTTATAATCTGCTGGATCACCCATGGTTGTATACATGCAAATATAGAGGCAATTAAAGATTTAATGAATTTTAAGCCCCAGAATTTCATGATTTGAGGGAAGTGTGAAAGCTGCAGGAAATGGTATCTATAAAAAATGTTTTATACAATGCAGAAATATAAGTGCCCCAGATGATACAGTATTTCAGTTTTATGTGTAGCCTAATCTTATAAACTACTTATCAATACCTTAATATAAGCAAGCTTGAATTATTTGCTTATATTTAGTGTCAATTAAAAACAAAGAATTAAACATAGAAAACCCATCAAATTATTTTCTTATCCCCTTAGTCCTCTGAAGAAAATTTTAGTAACATTAGTATACATCTTGTCACGTTATCTTTGCTCACCATTTGGTGACAGAATTCATTGCTTTTGCTTGAAAATAAGATTACTGTAGTGCAAATTATGAATGCTCAGTTGCAGTTTTCCTCTGTGTGAGGTTCTTTAAGTGCACATTATTCATTGTTTATGAAATGTTTCATTTGTAAATCTGCTTTGAAAGTCTGAAATGGAACATTATGCTTCTGTGGAGCTCTGTCTTATAGATTTTGTTTTCATTCTAAAAGAATTATATTTTAAATATTAGATCTACTTTCTGCTGTGTTATCTTCCATAACTTTCTTTAAGTCTCAGTGCATCACCATCACTTATGTGAAACAACCATTAACTTCATTCAGTAGAGTTACAGGATTAAATTCTGTAAAAGAACTTTGCTATGGTTGAATTGCAGGACTATATACTTACATTTACCATAGAAGAAATGTGTCCTTTTCAAGGACACTTTTCACCTGAGTTTTTTCTTTTCCTACTTTGTCATTTCGGTATATTTTGAGTGACTTTAAACAAAACAGTGATATGATATCTATTGATAGTTATCCACATATAATTAAATACAAGTCATGATTACTCAAGTAAGGTATGCAGACCCTGTTTGCATATTTAAAAGATTAGAAAATTTTACTTGATTCAATAAATATTATGAAAGTGAGTGTAGTCAGTGTGTGAAATACTATGAAATCAAGGATGAATTAGATATGCTTTGCCCTACAGAAGTTCATTTACAAGCAGGCATATAAACTATTAATAGCATTCCTCACACATCATAGCAATCAAATAATATGAATATCTAGAAGAGGAAATCATTAATTTTGCCTGGTGATGTGGGAAAAGAAGTGCTTTATGGCAAGGCACACAAAAGAGGGGTGAGATTTGAATTGGGCCCTAAAGGATAAGTTAGAATTTGTTTGGAAGAGAAAAAGATAAAAGACAATATATAAAGAGGAGGAACAAAGTAAGGAAAAAGGTCTTAGGAATTGTCAAATTGATATACACTACATACACATACACACACTGCGTATGTACATATACTGCACACATACACATTGTGTGCACTGTATACATACACACAGCATACATATACACTGCGTACACGATATGTATACACACCTGCATGCACACTGCCCACTCTTCACACACAACACACATACAACATACTATGCACACATAGTACATCTATATCATTGCATTCATATGCATGTAGTGTTGTGTAGCATGTGTAGTGTGTGTGACGATTCACTGTATTTGGAGAAATGTTTGTGGTTTGTATGTAGAATGATGTCTGAATATAACTAGTTTCTTTATATTGTGTTTGTGCAGTGTGTGTATGCAGTGGGAGCATGCATATTGAATGTGCCCGGAGTGTATGAACATAATACATGCTTACATACTACCTCCAAGGCAGACACACTGCAAATATAAGCACTGCATACATGCAACACTTCAGTGAACTCATCTGGTTCATTATCCAATCAGCACTAAGTACCTCCTGCAGCTTTGTCTTTTGCATTAAATATTTCAAGTAAAAATAACAAAAACAACGATAAAAAGAAAATTAATGAGTGCCCTGTAAATCTTCAGTGATTGACTTTTTAGCAGACGAAAACTGAGAAGTGGAACCACTCTGAAGTCATAGTGAAGGAAAATATCATGTAGTGGACAGAGCTATAGTAATGGTAAGCACAGGTACAGGGCTGCAGACCATTGAATACAGTGCACTGAGAAGAATAAAACTGCTAACTGTTTATCAGGTCAATAAGAGCTAATAGGGTGAAACTGTGACAAAATTCGTGAAAACTGTCACCTACAGATTTCCTGACTGTGGAAGAGATGGCAAGTGGTGCCACATAGTCAATCTTTCAGCAGCACTCAAATAGTATATAGCATTCTGCAGGACCATCTTCATGGGAATGATATTGATTTATAGAAAATGATATTAGACATAAAGGATAATGATACATAGATCACAGATGCTGCATCAACATATGGAAGAGTTCTTGCATCAGCAAATAAAAGGGGTCAATAATGTGAAGAGAGTGAGCATAAGATTTATTGGGATGCTTTATTGCTCTGATTTATGAATCACCACAGATGGCAGTGATGTAATGTAATATTCACAAATATGATGCAATGGAGATTATTAAAATTTCTAGCAGTGCCGTTTTTAGTGTCAGCTAGAAACAGCAAATATCTCTGGATACTGTACTTTACAAAGAAGATGTACATTCAATTTTTAAAGGTAACGACACTGATCTCTTTCTACTGTTGGGTTTCTTCTGAAAGAGTTTTGGTATTTGTGTCATTTTTTTTCTGTTATAAATGTATATGTGAGTGATGAGGGTAATGAGGGGGGGTTTCACAGAAATGGTTTCTAAGTCAGATTGGCAAGGACGTTCAGAGCATGGACTAAGGTTGCAAATGCTCTCTCTACTAATGACTGACTGCATGTTCTTAAATCAGTTGTTTGATTTCTCAGGAGGCAAGATTCCTCCCTTGAAATCTGTAACTATGGAGTCATTTTATTTTATCCTTTCCAAGTTTTAATATAAGATTAGATATGTTAGATACTGACCTAAAATTTTCAGAAATTGAAAGACATGTGTATTTGCATTCTAAAGTTGGGAACTTGTCACTGTAACAATGATGATTCAGAAGTCATGGATAACACCAGATGAAAATTTTTGCCACTTACTAAAGGGAAAATGGGGAATCCATTACTCAATTTGTTCATTTTCTAAAGCAATTCATCACTTTTAAAATTGCTAAGAAGAATTGTATCTTAAAAATAATAGTTAACTGATGTCAATGGCTAGAGAAGGACTAAGTTTCATATCTTTGTCAAAAGGAGCCACTAATACCATTGAAAAGACCTTGTCTCCTAGGATTATTTTGGGAAACAATGTTACTGAAATGCATTTCCTTTCTAGTTATGAGAAAAATTGTTTTAGGTTGATATGCTATATTTTTAGATAATGTACAATAACATTTGAATCCAACCCCATGCTATTCAAAGTGAGAATGTTGGATGCATTCGAAATTATAAATTTCAGTTTGGTTTGTCAAATAAGGTATTGAAAATAGTATTTTGTGTTTGAAAGAATGTTTCTTTTTTAATTTTCTTTCTTCCTCCTCTGCCTCTTTCCTTTACCAAACCTGTTAATATTCCTGTCCATCTCCCATAGTCTGTTGCCTTGGGCTGTGAAAAATTAACTATGCATCAGCTTAGCACACATTCAATTACATGTTTTCTCATCTGTGCTGCTCAGTAGTCTGATTTGTGAAAACTGTCAGATCTATCCCCTTTCTCATCGGAATATCTTTTGACTTTATTATATACAATCCAGCCATCTGTCACACTGACAATCCTAATATATGCTCTTCCTTTTAGACCATCTCCATTGTTAAAATTGAACACATTGCTCTGTTTTCTGTCCTACCTAAAAGTAGTTCTTTTTCCTCCTTTCAATCACAAAGTGAAATCTTCAACTGCAGAACAGTTTCTATTCCACTATACTATTTATTATGTTGAAACATTTACAGCCCAGTTGACAACACTTTAGCTTCACCCTAAATCCATGATTTATTTTATTTGTAAAACATATATTACTCCAAAAACTGCATAATGTTTGAATAAACTTGACTACATTTACTGGGTGTTATACTTTAGGAAACCATCTTTATAAAATTCAGTTTTGTTCTCAATGTCATCTGGTTCCAACTGAGGAACCTTGCAAAATGTAAGACCTAATACAATGGAACCAGAATTCAAACTAACAGTATGAAAACTAAAGCCAGGATTTCTTTGTGATCATTGTGGCTGCCAAACATAATCCTATAAAAATAATCCTTCATCCTCTATTTTTCAGTCTAATAATCTCATTGTGAGTTTAGCAAGCTGTGTTTGTTTCATAAACTAAAAAAAAAAAGTTAAGACTATGATATATGTTTTCTCATTTTCAAAAAGACAATGGATAAAGTAGGATGAATTAATTGGAATGAAAGTCAGGTCCCCGCTGTAGGATGTAAACTCCCTGAAGAAAGGTGATTTATTTTGTTCACTGATACATTCCCAGTTGCCTATACAAGTACCGGACTAGCTGACTCAGAGCGTCAGTAAATAGTGATTGAAAGTGGAATGGTCTCAAATAGTCTTACTCCCTGTCCTGAGACTTTGTACTTCTTCCTAAGACTCATCCAGAAATGCTCAAGATTCAGTACCTAACCTCCTTTTTCTTTGTTCATATGTTACCTTCTCATCAAGTTCTTCCATGGCAGCCATCTTGATGAGCAGTTTCCTTAAATAAACACCTGACCCTAGCCATTTTTCACTTCCCCCCCTTTTTTTCAACTACAGTTATCAGATAGATTTTACCTATTTAAGTATTAATTGATTAATTGTCCAGGATTGTAAATTCCTGATACTTTGTAGACAAATGATAAGTAGTTGTAGAATGAAAATATAAACTGGAACATTTGGTTTTGAGAATATAAGGCAAATGTATTACATTCTTCTCAGTTTACAAAATGCTGACTGGTTTTAGACCTAAAATGTGGTTAACAATAGATACAGGCTCACCATGCATTATTTAGGTTGTCATCAAAGAATAAGCAAACCTTTGCACTTTCATATACTTTAATAGACATCAGAGGAGGCAGCAGAAATCATTTTGAAAATTAGTTATGCAAATGATAGATATAAATATGAAGATAGATGTGTTTGTATGTGTATGTGTGTATACAGTGTTTGTGGTACAACTAACATAATATTTGAGGATTCAATGATAGAAATACATTGCTTTGGGGATAAGTCCCTGCAGAGTAATTTGTCCAGGCTTTTTATGTCATGGACCTCTGTGGCTATCACCTGCAGCCTTGATCTTGTTAATGTAGAAGGTCCATGGGTGGGAGCACGGGTACCTGATTTTGAACACCTGAGCATGGGTGTGTCCCCATGAGGGAGGGGATAAAAGGGTAGTATCACCCTCAGGAAAGGGACTCAATTTACTGTCTCCCTGCTGGTTTGTTTCCCCTGCTTACCATTAAAACCTGTGAAAATGATGCCAGGCACTCCGAAATTCTCCTTCAAATCACTAGAACCGACCGTGAACCCACCCAGCCTGAGATGGTTACAAAACATCCCCTCACCAATTTGATATTCTAAAACATTCCTTTCCAACATATTTGTCTTACTACAAAAGTCCTTTCTACTCAGGAAGGAATAAAGATCTTAAGAGGTATGAAATTGCGAGATGTAGTAGCAGGAGGACACCAGGAGCACAGGTTCTCTGTGGAGCTGCGCCAACAGGTCAAAAGAAAAGGCAGGGCCTCCCTGGTGGCACAGCGGTTAAGCGCTGAGCTGTGGAGCTGTCGGCAGCAGTGATGCGAGATCGACGCCCAGCCGGGGAGAATCCCACATGGTGTGGCAGACCTCTCCTGCCTCGCCCGCTGCTCCTCTCAGCAGTGTATTTCTGATCTGCCTGTTCTGCTCCCCACTCTGTCTCTGGTGAAGCCTCTCGCCACTCCACACCTCTGGCCTGTACCCCAGCTTGTATGTATAAATAAATAAATCTTAAAAAAAAAAAAAAAAGAAAAAGAAAAGGCAGAGTCCTGGAGCCCTCGGTGGCTTTTTAGGCTTTTAATGGTCTTTCGTAGAGAGGCAACCAGGTACAGGGCAGGCAATGGGGCCGGGGGGGCCGGGAGGTCTGCCAGCCCTCAAATCTTCACTCTCTCAGGCCCTCAGGCGTCCTCTCATGGTCTCTGTTGCACCCCAAAACAGTCCTCTGCTCCATACTCTATTCTCTGCTGCCTCTACTGCTTCTGCTGCTGCTTGCTTCTAAGCCCAGTCTCTGGCCCAGGTGCGCCCACTCACTCAGGCCCACACGCTACTCTAGGTGCCCGCCATCAGGCACAGGTATGGACCTGCAGGGGTCTATCCTTGAGGGGAGGGTGGAAAAAATCTGATGACTCTTTCATTTACCCTACACCAGGTGGCATGAGTTAGGAGAAGACACTGAATTGTAACTGTTTAAGAATTTGAAAATATTTTGTTGACATTAGAATTGTATTAGAAACCCAAGTGTTTTAGAAATATTTTTTAAAAACTGTGATAAGCAGAATGATGACTTTGCAAAAAAGATGGTCACATCCTAAACCTTATTCTCTGAATATGCTAATTTATGAACAAAAGAAACTTTACTGATTGTAATTAAGAATCTTGAGATTGGGGGAGAGTCTTCTGAATTATCCGGGTGGACCCAGTATAATCCTTATAGAGGGAAGCAGGAAAGTCAGCCTGAGATGTGATGATGGAATTAGAGGACACACAGAAACTTGAAGATGCTAAACTATTGGTTTTGAAGATGAAGGGATGTGCTATGAAAAGAAGTACTGGTGACTTCTGGAAGCTGGAAAAGCTGAAGAACAGTGTTTTGCAACCGTCCCAGGCCAGGTAGGTTCACTGTCGGGTCTAGCGATTTAGAAAAGAATTTTGGAGCCCTTAGCATCATTTTCACAGGTTTTAATGGTAAGCAGGGTAAACAAGCCAGCAGGGAGACAGCAACTTGAGCCCTCTTCCCCAGTGTGATGCCATTCTTTTATCCCCTTTCTCCTAGACTCAGGTGTGCACACATGCACAAGCGCACACACCCATGCTTTGGTGTCCATAATCAGGCAACGTGCCCCATACCCACGTGCCTTTGTTGTTAACAAGATCAAGGCTGCAGGTGATAGCCACAGAGGCCAAAGGCATAAAAGCCTGACTAAATTCATTTACCCTACAAACAGATTCTTCCAAAGATCCTCCAGATGGAACCCTGTGCTCTGCTGATACCTGACCCCATTGAGGCCCGTTGTGGATTTCAGACCTCAGAACTGTAAGGTAATAAATTATTTTTTTTAAGATACTAATTTTGTAGTAATTTGCTACAGCTAAAATAGCACATGAAATATTTTTTAGAAGATATTTATTTTATGCATACAAGAACTGGGCTGTAGGCTAGAGGTGTGGGGCGGTGAGAGGATCCACTAGAGACAGAGTGGGGAGCAGAACAGGCAGATCCACTGAAATACACTGCTGAGGGGAGCAGCAGGCGAGGCAGGAGAGGTCTGCTGTGCCATGTGGGAAGCTCCCTGGCTGGGGATAAAACTCATGCTGCAGTGGTTGCGGATAGTTTCATAGTGCTGCGACTTAACCTGTTGTGCCACAAGGGAGGGCCCATAGGTTTAAACATTTTTAAGGTCCTTGCAACTATAAGATTTGGGATTTACTTATATATGGCTAATGAACTTTAGTGAAGCATAAAGAAATACTAGCTTAAAGCTAATTTGGGGAACAAATAAATTTTGCCTGCACTGCATTTCCCCTCTTTCCAAGGTTTTTATCTTAGGACTTTTATATATGTTCCTTTTCTGCTAATCCACAAGGTAGTAATTGATGATTGAATTGTTAAATTTAAAATCTCAAAAAATGACTACATTCATGTTTGACTACAGTTTTAAAGGAATCTTATATATAAAGAAAATCTTTCATGTCCAGAAAAATTAGATTTCTTGATGAAATGATATGTTAACAGAATTGATATTTTTATAAAAAATCCAGTTCATATACTTTATCCATGACTATAGTTTAAAAGAAGTACCTTCCAAAAGTTTTCATTTAGTAAGTGTAGTTTGACTTACAATTATATTTTTTCTAATCCAATAGTAATTTGCTATCATGTTATACTTGATAACAATAGTAATTAATAAAATATGTACTAATTTTATTTTTTTACTAAACACCACAAGTTTAGTACTTTAAAACATCCCAAAGATTATCCCAAAAGTTGTATATCAGAAATATGGGAGGGCTTGTTAGCTTTTGCTGCTCCAGATTGCACAAGGTCAAAATTTAGATGTCAGCTGGCTGGGAAGTTTAATATGCTTCTAACCTCTTTCAGGTTGTTGGAAGAATTCAGTTCCTTACAGTTGTAAGATTGAGCTTTCATTTTCCTTGTTAGCCATCAACATGAAGCCTCTCTTTAAAACTTCCTGTCTTCCCACTTTACATAACACCACCCATCTGTACCTCACCAGTGGTGTGCCCAACCTTCCTGTCCAATCTCTAGGTTCTTCTGATGCCTCCCTTTGCCCTCAGCCTGAGAAAGCTCTGCTATTAAGGACTCGTGTGGTTACACTGGGTACACCTGGATAATACAGGATGAAATCCTTCTTTTAAAGGGAATTTAATCCTAATTACATCTGCAAAGTCCATTTTTCTACACAGCATATGATTTTCACAGATTCCAGGGATAATATGCACAAATATTCAAGGGACTGCTATTCTGTCTACCACGGAATGTAATATGTTAAGTGCAATGATACCCCATGGAGTATGCAAAATGCTAATGCACAGTTTTCTTTAATTCTTTAATAACCCTCTGAGATTGATAATACTATTTCCTTTTAATAGAAGATGAAACAGGGTATTGCCAAAGGTCATGTTACTTGGTCAAGGTCATGCCTAGTTAGTTCTGATGTGTGGCATATACACACCTACACGTTACAAAAAAGAAAATGATATGAAGAAAATATTAAAAAGATAATTTTGGGTAATTTCCTCATTGAGATGAAGATTAATAATATATATATATATATATTTTTTTTAAATATCTTTTGAGGTCGTGACTCTGAGAGTATGGCCCAGTGAACCAGCAGAATAAATAAATCCAATTTCTGGCCTCCCTCAACTTTAAACCTAAGTGTAAACACCCATAGCAATCACATGATGGAATTTTAAGAAAAGTCTCATAGCATAGTTTTAAAGGGCATGCACTTCAATTTCATATATTATTTTTGCAAGTAAGCAGAAAGAATTCTGTATACCTTGAGCTAGAGTCTGTTTTGGCACACACCTTAACACAGCTATGAGTAAAGGGAGGTGGGGATTGAGAAGTGAAATTACACGAATATTTTCAAGAGATTACTAAATTCTAGGCACATTATACACAATCAAATTTGTGTATAAACTCCCAATAATTTGGAGGAGATATCATACCAACCTAAGTATTTATAGATAGTAAAAATAAATCTCCAGTAAATCAAATATCTTATCCCACATCACACATCAGGATAAAGATTTCAAAGCAATTCCGTCTATTGAATGTATTGTCTTGGCTGCACTCTTTCCAAAGGCCTGACTTAGTCTAAAAGTATTCATCCTAGTTATTCCTTTTTCTGAATTTGTAATCTAAGTTAGTAAATGTAGAGAAAAACTTAACATATCCCTCCAAACATGCTTTTCACATTTTTCTTCATTGTAATTAGGATTACCCAGGCATGTATACTCAAAATCTTACAGGTGTTTTTGTATCCTCCCTATCTACCACATGTAATAATTTTATCAGTTCTTGATTAGTAAAATATTCCTAGAATCTTTCCAAGTCTTTCCATTATTTCTAACCACCACTCTAATTCAGACTACATTACCTCAAAACATGTTGCTGAAATAATTTCAACTTGTCTTTCTTAGTAAGACCAACATTTCCAAAATCTATTTTTTCAAACTCATCTTCTGAACCAAAAGATTTAGCTTGCTCTTATGAAATCTGTAACAAATGAGTGCAATTAGACCTTTGGAAACATGATTTTGTGGGCCCTGGAAAAGCAAAGAAAATTGAGAACCTTATATATTGGAACATAATGCCTATAGTAGTGCATTTTTGTGCACATTTTCCTTAGGTTATTAGTTACATGGAGCTTTGCCAAAGTGGGATATTCTTCCAGGAACTCTCTGAAATAAGAAGTACAGGAAAACCATTCTTAGCATATGAAAAAGTTTAACAGAAAACATAATTTTAGCACAAATATTAAGTAGCTAGTTCATAGGCCTATAGAGTCACAGATTTCCCAAGAGTCTTCAGTTTAAGATTATTCATCTTACCTGTAGCTATGAACTTCTCTACCAATAAATACGTGCATAAGATTTCTAGAGTCATATTAAATTTCCTAAGTCTCCTGTACTTCCCAAATTTACTGCTGTAAGCTGCTGGACTAAATGACTTCAGGAATCTGCATTGATTGAAAAATTAATTAATACCTATACTTTTATAAATGTATAAAGAAAACATCCCCATTTGAACAAATGGAGAGATTACTAATTCTTTTACTCAAAGCCCTTTAATAATGCTATTCAGAGATCAATGTTGGGGCACAATTGAAAGTTGTCATGCTGACAGCATCATCAAAAGAATTTTGAAAGCAGTCACATTCCATGTAGAGACTACAGTTGACCATTGTTCTGTCCACATAAGTTTAAGTATGACTGGGAGAGGAAGAAATTCAGTGCATCTTTTTCCTGCTCTAGTTTTGCACGCATATTTTGAAACCCAAAAGGGAATGCTGCTCAGTGTTTCACTATGTTTGAAGGAATATTTATTGCTTTGATTTTATATTTATTGCCCGTAATACTGGCATTTTAGGACATAAAGTGACTTTACAAAGTCCTGTTAGGTGCACTCATTTAAAAAATGCATTTCCCTCAGCTGTTTTACACTTCAAAAGATGGATAGGGACATGTAGGTGCTTGAACCTTGTTTGGTTTAGTTTATGAATATTTTGAGTGTGTCAGTGGTGTTGGGGATGCTTTCAGAATGCCTTGTTCTCACAGTTGTTTTGATGTGTGGCTTTATGAATTTGATCCTTTGAACAAGCTGTGATATACTTGGTTGCCTTAGAGAATTTGGCTCTGTTGTTCCAGGGCTGCTCTGTTTCACCTTAGAGCCTTTAGTTTCTTTCACAGGGCCTTGGTACTATAATACTTCATCCCTTATATTCTTTGAAACAAGTTGCAAGAGATATGAACAAATTGCTTGTTCAGAAAATTATTGTAATGGCACTAGTAGTACTAATAATAAAGAAGTTGCTCTTCTTATAATTTGTCAATTTTTGGATTAACACTTTCATACTTTGGTACTACTGTCTGACAAATATAAACAATACTGAAAATTCACTAGGTTCTTAACATTGTTTCCAGAATATTAATCTGTGAATTCCTGCATTTCTCTAACTTTTTTAAAACGCTGCATTAATTCTGGTCCTTATCATTTCTTGTTTGTGCAAGACCCTGATTTCTGCTCTACATGAAACCCCTTCAGTACCTTATCCCTGTCATCCTCCTTTTTTATCATCATCTCCATCAAATGATTCCCTCACTGCTAATGGAGCTCTCTTCTCACTAACCACCTTCTCTCCGAAATCAGGATACTCTCTAAGGCAAGCTTCATTCATTTTTGTGTCTCATTTGCTACTGTTGCCATGTAAACTATAGATGAACCAAATTAAAGATGTGTCTTGAATCCATGTCACACAGCTTTAAAACACACTTACATAACTCTTTCTCATGATATGTATTAGCATACTAGAAAAATGTTTCCATGTTTCTACCTGGCTAAGTTGGAATTCATAGTTTAAAATGTGTTGCACTTGCCCATCTATTTATGCATCCGTCATCATAGTTATGAGGTAATTACCGTGACCTAGGCACTGTGCTCCAAACTAAGAGTATAAGGAAGAATAAAACACATTTTTTAATATAACTCCATTGATGTATGTGATAATTTCCTCTGTGTCCTGACCCACTACTTAGACACAAAATAAGTTAGTCAGCCCCGTCTTTCCTTTCAATTTGCTTTATTTTTTATACTAATTTATATGTTGTACTACATGTGTCTGCCTGAATATCTCTCTCCTTACATTTTATACATTTGGATATTTGTATTTTTATTGTTTCTGCATGCTAAAACTGAACAAATAAATGAATTTGATACATTATTTTCTTTCTCTTTTTAGTAAAACCTAGGACTATGCCAAATACAAAGTCTCTTGTTGAATGATTAAGGTCATAGTGGAGTCAGTTGACCAAATTTAACAGATTTACATCTTGGGCTGTAAAACATACATAAACCTGTGAATTTCAGTTCTTTTAGTTGCTTTTATTTTTTTTTCTCATTAACGAACTCAATGACAAATTCAGGCCTGGTTGCATCATTGTGTTCACAAATATATGTATCAAAATTTGTAAAATTGTGAGTTTAAAACAAAATACGTCTTTAAAATATCGATGATCTCAGCACATAGATATATTTTCTATTTTCTGCAAATAGAATAGAGCTCCTGAATTCCACTATTAAAATGTAAAGTTGTTTTCTGCTTGGAGCAACTGTTTTGAAAGCCATTATCTAATTCCTTCATAATCAAATACTGGTACAATCAATTGTTGAGATAAACAATGTTTTTGTTGTTATTCAAAACAGTGAGTTAACTACAGAGTTAGCAACCAATTCATGTCTTGTTAAGAAGAGATGACCTTGTCAGAAAGCTGTGTTTCCTACCAAAATTCCATTCTCTCCCTCCTAAAGTACAATATTTTTCAAGGCAGTACTTTTTCTCTGTCCTTGGACATCAGGTCCACAAAATCCCTCTTTCAGGTTTATTAGGGGTGACAGCAAGTATATTATTTGTTAAGGTGAAAACCAGACTACTGCTTTTGAACTATAAAATAAGTTGCCCTGACTGTAACTCAAGTTATCCCCAAGACCTTTCGTGTGCACCTGCATAAATGTTCTACAGAAAAATGGGTAGTGGTAGTATGAGGTAAATGATGACCTACAAACCATAGGCTCATGAGAATATGAGCATGTGAGATTCTTTCTCGTGATGTGTAGCATCCTTTTATGTATTCATGATGCAAGCTTGATGCTAGGTGACAGCCTGAGTGTTTTAAATTCAGAACTCTCTTAAAACTCATTAATTGATCTTTGGAGTGTTATTTGGGATATTAGATCATCATTATTGGGTGCTCGTGTAAAGCTGAACTTCCTGTGATCATTCACAGCACACAATCTGCTCAAGAAGTATCAGTACAATTCATGAACATCATGAAAAATCATATAAATCTTTAGTGTTTATGTTCTGAAAGTGCTAGAATAGATAATCTTATTCTGAAATTTGGTTTAAGTAATTTGTTTTTTCCCCAAAAAACTGAACTAAAATTTGAATGTTTTTCACATTGCCTCCACCTCCTTTCTGTTCAGACTTCTTAAGAACTTCTACTTGCCTATCTCACAGACCTAACAGCCCTATGCCTCCAAGTCTTTACTAATTTAAGTCATTCTTCTCTTTTATAACTTCCTTTCATTAAGCACCTCAATCCATTCCCAATATATAGAAAAACATATAAAACCTATCAAATATGTGTTAAAAATTATGGATAAAATGTTGAAAGCTGTGAATCCTTAATTTTTTTTCATCTAATATGTATAATTTTGTCTAAGTTTTACCAAATATTAATATATTTTATGTAATGATATTACTCAGGGGTGGTTACCAAGGAACAAATTCAGGTAGGGTTGAAGTATTCAGTTTTTCTAGAGAAACTTTTGACATATGGTAGATGAAAAAAAAAAAAAAGAAGCAAAAACATATAGAAGTGGGGGGCCTCCCTGGTGACTGCCGCCTGAGTTCGATGGCTGACAGGGGAGATTCCCACATGGCGCGGCAGACCTCTCCTGCCTCGCCCATTGCTCCCCTCAGCAGTGTGTTTCTGTCGATCTGCCTGTTCTGCTCCCCACTCTGTCTCTGGTGAACCCTCTCACCGCCCCACACCTCTGGCCTGCATATTTTTTTATGCAAAAATAAAATAAATCTGAAAAAAATAATAGAAGTGTATGTGTGTGCCCTCTTAGTTTAGTTGAATATAAGGGAAAAATATTTGGGACTAGATACCAAGTAGCCTGATGTTTAATAGTGTGGGCCACAGAGCAAAACTACCTGGGTTGAAATCCTCCTCTCTGTTGATTTAAACAGATTGCTTAATCACTTTGTCACTTCTTTTACACTTAAAAATGTAGAGATAAGAATAATTCACATGATGTAGTCCTGTGCCGAGAATTAAATGATATAATCTTATAAACCCTTCAGAACAGTGAATGCATTATAAGTATTGAGTCATAGGTGCACATTTGTTACAACATTGCTATGATTCTGTTTAGAAATTTGAGAAACAGATTGCACCTAGTTTCCATCTAGCAACCTCGTCTCTTCCATTAAAACCATGCCTTATATGTAGAATTTCAGGTTCAATGTTGAAGTTAACTTCTGCTAATTTTACACTCAGAATGTCCATACATTAATTCTGTAACTGTGATCTTTCAAAAATAGAGATACCATGTAACCTCTACAATTAAATAATTCCTTCTTCTAATAATTATTGACTCAGAACTTCTCGGGAAATTACGGGAAAACTTCATCTTTTCTGAACAAATTCAAATCTGGGAAGCAAGCTAAATGTAGGCCAACTGTGGATATACTGTTAAATTTTATCTTTTGGTTTTGATGAGTAATTAGAATACCTGCGCTGAAATTTTTCATTAAATGTTTGTTATCGCTTTATATCATGGAACAAGTATTGCAATATTCAAGCCACCAAATTATCTTTTTGTCTTCATTTTGAAGTTAACAAATATATAGGTGTGTTTGATTTTTATTTATTTCCTATGGAAAATGTCATCCTGTCCTCTTTGACAAACATCCACATAGAGATGGGAACATAGTCTTTAAAGGTTATCCTGGTCAGAATTGTCAATGATTGTAAAAATGTCAGTCACTCTTTGGGCTGAATGGTAGAGCTCATGTATGACTTTAATTGATAGAATCAATCAAAGCAGTGTTGACATTTTATTTTATACACTAGTTATAATATAACTAGTGTATGATCCTGAAATGTCTTCCATTATGTTTGTGAAGATAACAGTAAACAAAATAATTGTGATTGGTTGAACTCATTTCAAACACAGACATCCCACTATAGTACATTATTTTCACTGAAAGGAAGTTTTGTGGATCGCCATCAGTTTTTATTGAAGATCACAGTACCAAGTCTCATATCAAGTCAAAATTGGTTATGAGAGTATATTGAGAATATAACATTCATACCATTTATGTGCATGTTTATTTGTGTATGTGTATATCTGCATGTACATGTGTGTATATATATTTTTTTAACATGGAGTAGAAATATACAGTAAAAGTTATTTTCTAAACTTTTACTTTGCATTCAGCAAATTTGTCACATTGTAAATTAGTTTAATTTTATCCCAGCTGTAGGCATGGTACTATAATATTGGTGTTCACTTTCTGAACTGACGGTTTCCTTATTTATATGAGCAAAAGCATAAATATAAAGTGAAAGTATTTGCTTGCTAAATAATACATTTAGAGTAGATACAAGGTTACTATGATTATGACTATATCTGCTCTGAAAAGCCATAAAAAATCTAAATTATGGGGAGACATGAATTTGCTTTTTCCATCTTTATTGACTTATAGTTTACAAAATTATAAGATATTTAAAGTATACTCACGATGATTTAATATAACTATACAGTGTGAAAGGATTTCCAAAGTTTAACTTCTACACTCAGCAAATTTAATTAAAACTACAGTATTATAAGTAGTAGAAACCATGTTATAAATTAGGTCTTTAAGTCTCACCAATCTTAAACTAAAGGTGTTATCAATTTTTTCCTATTTCTTTTATTCCCCAGTCTTCGGCAGCCACTTTTCCACTCTCTGGTTCTATGAGTTTGACTTTTTTTTCTTTAAGATTCCACATTTTGTAATTACTATGCAGTATTTGTCTTTCTCTGTCTGACTTATTCCACTTAGCATAATGTCTAACACTTTCATCTGTGATATTGCAAATCATAGAATTTCCTTCTTTGAGGCTTAATTATAGTTCATTCTGTATATGTGTTTATGCATGTATGTATATGTATACATCACATTTTCTTGATTCATTTATCAACTGAAATACATTTAGGTTGTTTCCATACTTTGCTTGATATGAATAATGCTGCATTGAATGTAAGAGATATATCTTTATATAATTGTTTTATTTCTTTTGGATATATATCCAGAACTGTGAATGCTGTATCATATGATACTTGTATTTTTAATGTCTTAGGAAACTCCATACTATTATATAAAGTGGTTGGACCATTTTATATTCCACCAAAATTATGTAAGAGTTCCCTTTTCTCTATGTCCTTGCCAACATGTTCTCTCATCTTTTTGTCTTGTATTAGAATTCTAACAAGGAGAGGTGGCATCTAATTGTAGTTTCAATTTGCCATCCTTGATGATTAGAGCACCCTTTCATGTATATTAAGCAATACATATGTCTTCTTCAGAAAAACTAACAATTTAGTATCTTTGCCCATCTTTAAGGTTTTTTTTTCTTTTTTTTTCCTTTTTTTTTGGCTGTTGGGTTATATGAATTTCTTGTATATTATTATTTAATATATGGGTTCTAAATGCTTTCTTCCTATCCATAAGTTGCCTTTTTACTTTGTTGATGGCTTCCTTGCAGTGCAGAAGTGTCTTAATTTGATGTAGTCCCATTTGTTTATTTTCATTATTGTTGCCTTTGTTTTTGGTAACAAATACAATAAACCATGGCCAATAACAATATCAGTAGACTTTTTCCTTTTGTTTTGTTTTAGGAACTTTATGGTTTCAGCTCTTATATTAAAGTCTTTAATCCATTTTGAGTTTATTTTTATATATGGTATTAGACAGTGCATTTAATCTCTGTCTCAATTTATTTTTAGTTCTCCATCCTTGACATTTTATTTAATTTTTTTGTATCTTGTATTTTTCTCTCATACAGTGATAATTTAATCACAAAGATGTACATACTAACATATTTTCTTGGTTTCCCATCCCTCTCTTTCCAAAAGGAAATACTTACTTTGGAACTATATCTCCTGCAGTGTATTCATATTTTTATATTAATTCTTATTAGTTCTTATTAGACACTTTATGTCCTTATTCTTAATGTATCAAATATGAAAAAATTATCATCATTAACCACATGGTGGGTTCCTAGGTTATTATCTGAAGGAGGCCAAGAAAACCCTTTTCCATGTGTTTATAACAATATTGTATTGTACTTCCAGTGGGAAAATTGTGTGTCTTTTTCTTTTTTAAGGATTTATTTATTTATGCATACAAGAGCTGGGGTGCAGACCAGAGGTGTGGGGGGGTGAGAGGGTTCACCAGAGACAGAGTGAGGAGCATAGCAGGCAGATCAACCGAAATACACTACTGAGGGGAGCAGCAGGCGAGGTAGGAGAGTTCTGCTGCGCCTTTGTGGGATTCTCCTGGCTGGGCATCAAACTCGGCCACAGCTGCTGACAGCTCCACAGCTCTGCGCTAACCCATTACGTCACCAGGGAGGCTCTTGTGTCTTCTTCAGTAGTGTTTTTTTTCAAATTGGATCAAATTCTGTTCTATTGATACATAGCAGATATACTTCAGAGACTGTTGTGTGACCTTTTTCCTTTACCATGTATAAATTTTTCTCCTTGATTTATTTTATTGTAATATACATATTGTGTTTTAAAAACTTATATTCATTGATTCTGACATCTTCCTGAAGATTGGTGAATTATGTAAGTTCAAGACTTTTATCATTATAAAAAGGCATAAGATTAATTGATGACACACATAGCTAAACGTTATTTAATGAACATTTTTTGAATGAAAATATAGTACCAGATTATGGTTTCAATGTTTTTATATTGATGGTTTGTTAGAATATTGCATTCCAATGTGCAAATCTCATTCAATATGAAAAGCTTAAGGAAACTGAATTGACATTGTCTTTAAATTAAAACCTAGATAACTAAAAATTGTAATCAAAATTGTTCAAAAATATTCACCAATTGAAATTGGTATTTAAAAATCATATCCTAACTTGTGTGTTGAGACACATCTTCATAACCCACACACCATGGTTTTTTTTGCACCTCTTGCAAACACAGACTGGTCCACTTTAATTTTTTCTAAGTTGCTTGTGTTACTCTTTCAGAGTTGGTGTCTCCCTGAAGAGCAGAGAACAAATTCATATATTGTCAGCATAAATAAGGCAAATTCTACCCTTGGGGAATAATAAAGCAGGTTTCCAAGTCATTATAAAAGATATGGATCTCCTAGCTTGGGGTTGCCTATGTTACAAACCTACTTCTTGAGCACCAACCAACTGGGTGGTTCTGTACTGCTCCATGGAAATTGCAGAGCAAGGGGGGCAAAAACACAGAACTCATATTGGTTCTGTACTGCTCCATGGAAATTGCAGAGCAAGGGGGGCAAAAACACAGAACTCATATTGAGTCATGAGTAATCCATTTCATTCTCTTTGACCTTGTCTCTTCTGTCATCCTGCCAGAAGTTTGCTAACATCTTTAAGATGCTTGTGAGCAGAGCAGAATTTCAGAATCTTCATAGTTTTTGAAAGTATAAAAATATAGTTCAATCATAGTATCATTTAATCAAATGTTTCATTTTGGAGGTAATAAAATGTTTTTACTATCCTAATTTTATCTAGCATGAAATATTTTTTTTCCTGAAAATTTCTTAGAGCATTAGTTTACCAATTAAGATTTCCCCCATCACAAATCACATACTTGCTATAGAACTGATAAGTTACTCTTTAAGTTTTTCTATACTAAAATGCTTGAGCTTAGATTTTAAAATATTTATGTCTGTCTCTATACTTATAGTACAAAGTATGGTATAAATATTTAATAAAAGTTTACTAAATAAATGAATAATAGATGTGCTTTTGATTATGTGTCCTTTGTATGGCCCCTGATAGCATAAACTTGAATGAACCCAGGGTTCAATGAAAATAAATTCGGAAACAATTATTACATGGAAGCCCTTAGGAACACATGTTTCTTAAGGGGATACCATTTTTCAGACCGATTGAAATCTCACTTTAGTATCTGAATCTGACTTTGATAATATTTTGAACTAATTATATATATTGCAAAATTTGAGTAAATACATACATGAACATATTTTTACTATTATCAATTATTTTTTTTTAAGTTTATATTAAATAACTTTGAAGGCCTCCCCTGGTGGCATAGGGGTTAAGTCTCAGTGCTCTGAAACTATCACCTCTTCTTCAGCCTGAGTTTTATCCCTGGCCAGGGAGCTAACCCACTATGGTCCAGCAGACCTCTCTTGTCTTGCCCCACTACTCCCTTCAGCAGTGTATTTCAGTATATACTCCTGTTCTGCACCCCACTCGGTCTTTGGTGAATCCTCTTACCCCTTCACCTCTGGCCTACATGCCCCATAATAACAATTTTGAAGTTATTTTACAGAAATGTGTGCTTATGAGAATGTCATTCTTTTTGTCTCACACTGAGCATATGCATTAAATAATGATTATCACTTAAAAGAACTGTGAAGTTGTAAGCATGAGGGACTGATAAGTTTCATCCTATGTAAGAGTATATTAAACTTATATTAAACTTACATCTTTTTCTCCACATATAAAAATACCCACCCAACAAAACTGTTATATTTTTCAGACACTTTTCTTTCTTTCAAAATGTGTAAAAAATTTCTAAGTATATCTGAAATCCAATTACCTTGGAAGATAATGGCTACCTTATTCCTATTTAGATAAAGTTGAATCACATAAAATGTTCTGGATTCATTCTAAGAAGGAAGAATATTCATTTTGTGATTACTAGCACAGGGGAAAAATCTTTACTGAATTTTTAAAAATAATTGCCTGATGATATGCACTCCATTCTCAAATTATAGTTAAAAACATCAAAATTGAATATCACAATTTTGAAAAATATAGTTTATATCTATTTTATTTTAATTTTCATCTATATCATTTTACTTTCTTACTTAAAACTCTATACTTATCCGTGATATATATTAGGTATAAATTTTCCGTTAAATACAGTTTTGAAAAAATGTTTCCTACATCTGTGTCATCTGTTCAGTTTAGATAGGTTATATTTTGACAAAAAGAATGTTTTAAATTTTGTAAAGTGGCATTTATTAATAATTTTAATTTAATGGGAGTGCTATTTATGGCATAAGAACTTTTGACATCCAGCAATTCATGAAAACATTAGTCATTTACTTTAGAAATTTTTGGTTTACTTCTGAAAATTTTTGCAATAATTTTCCATATGGTGTGAATTATGTTTCACTTTTCCCTACAAGGTAATATCCAGTTGTTCCTGCACAATTTAGTGGCAGGGCTTTACTATAAGCTTGGCTTACTTTGACACCCTTGTTTAAGAAAACAAAAACCAGAAATTGAACTTGATCATTTAAGTGACAGTATCAGTCTATTTCTGGGCTCTCTTTTCTATTAAATTAGCCTATGTGTCTATCCTCATCACAACATCTTATTATATTATGACAGTGTTTTATAATAAATCTTGAAATTAGCATTGTTAATAATGTTAAGAAATGTTTTATATTTTCACCAAGTTTTAGAATTTGCTGCAATTAGAACAGATATGTTGAATACTTAATCAATTGGAGAAGTAGTACAATCTTAAAATTTTGGCGTCTTCTGGTCAATGAGAATGTTAAAATTGTTTATTTAGGTAAAATTACCTTCCACAGCATTCTACAGTTACCAATGTTAGACTTATTTTACAGTTTTCTTTAACTAATTCACATCTGTTTTGTGGGATCTGTTAAAGCTAATAAATAAAGCTAATGTTTATTTTTAATAAATATTCTTAAATTACATTTTCAAATTTAAATATTTCATAAAATTTGCAAGCTAAACTAATTTTTAGCACACATTAAGACTATTCCAGATTTCTCTTTTATCTTCATCTTTAAAAATTGTATCTGGGAATTAAGTTAATTTTATCTAAGTTGTCCAGATATTTAGAATAAATTTCCTAGCATGTTCCACAATTCTTTTAATGTTTGTGGCATTCTCCTTGTTTTATTTTTACTTGATTTCTTTTTCTAGGGTTTTATTTCATCAATATTTTATCAAATTTAGCTTATCAATTTCATTAAAATTTTCAAATTTTTATTTTACTTGTGTTTGTAAATTTTTCCCATTGTTTGCTACTTAATTGTTTAGCTTGTTTTCACTTATTTTCTTCTATTAACTTCAGGTTGTTTGTCTTTTCTTAGCTTTTTAGGGACATATTGAAATCATTAATTTTTAAATTTTTCTTATTTTTAAAGAAAGCATTTAATGCTATGTGTTTTATCTCTATGCACTTCTTTAATAGTCACTTGTACATTCAATATTTTTAATAAGTTAAAAGTATTATCTAATTTCCCTTGTGATTTTTGTGGTTGACTCTTGGGTGATATAAAAGTGCTTTGCTTGATTTCTAATACATGTGATTTCCTTCAATATATACCTCATGTCAATTGCTTAGTTTTGGTTTTATTGTATTCTGACTACATATTCTGTAAAATTTCAGTGTTTTATAATTCACAGGGACATGTTTTATAGCCCAGCCTCTTGTCTCCTTTGCTTCTTAGTGTTTCATATGCTTCTGAAGAGAATATGTATTCTGAAGTCACTGGGTGTATGTTCTATACAAGTATTCAGGTGGTTGAAGGTCCATTGGACATCCTTCCAGGTTTCATTCAGTTTTCATATTTGTCTACCAAATACCAAGAATTAAATTTAAAATTCCTCATATTGTTATTTGTTCTGTGTCATTTAAATACATTTTTTGTAGCATTATTTCTAACACTGTGCTTATTTAATCATCTTAAATTTCCTTTATCTCTGGTAAACTGCTTGTCTTATTATTTTGTTTGCTATTAACAGAGTAACTCAACATTTTTTATGTTTATTGTTTGCATGACACATTTTCATTGGGGAGGTGTTAGTGTTGGCAAACTTTCACAGACATTCTATTAGTGACATAGATCCAAACAATAATGAAGTGTTCTGAGTGCTCACAATTTAGCTTTAGAAAAAAAAGAAAATTCTGCATTTTTATAAACCTTGATCAAGAATAGTCCTTCAAACTGTCTAATCATCAGAAGTACACAGCTATCAAAAATGTTCACAATTCACTTGACATCTCCAGCACCTAAAGCTTTCTTTGTCTGGTGTGTTGTGATATTTTTGTTTCCTGAAGTGTTAATCACATACTTACCAGCATCCACTTTATTTTCCTGTGGGTACCTTCTCTCCACTTTCAGGGGACTTTTTAGGCTTAAGGTCTAGCTTGTAGCGGATAAATCTAAGGTTTGTCCTTTACCGTGACTGTATCTCCTTTAGCCTCTCTCTTATGCGTCATGGTGACAGCAGCAGGACACCAGTGGGGAAATGGGGGTGCAGCAGCACTTGGACTTTTGTTAGTCTAGGAGTCATTCTTGCCTCTTCAAACAACTGCTAACTGTTGTTTTATGTAAAAGATAAATTTCTGTTTTCTTTTCATTAATTTTATTTCTAATGTCGTTCATTTGTTGTTCTGGAGTTTGTGGTATTGCCTTGATTAGCTTTTCAGAGTTCTTTTGTGATTTGACTTGCTTTTTTGAGTATTTTTCCTTTTCTTTAATATCTTTATAAAGGCAATTTTGAAGTATGAATCTGATAGGAAGATAACACCTTCCATGCCTTTGTGATTGGATTCTGGAGAGCTTTTCTCTCCTTATGATGGCATATTCCATTGAGGTCTCAAATTCCCACGTGTTGTATTTTTCCATCTGCCCATTTTGCTGTTTTTGATTTTCTTATTTTTTAAAGTGTAAAGATTTACATTACGGATACATTTCTAGTAATGGCATTGTGACTTTATTTGATTAGGTCTGGAGACCTGCTCTTGAAGCTGCTGAATCATAAGGTGGGGTAATGCCTTAGAGGGAACCATTTGCTGGTTAAAATGTATGGGGGTCACTGAAGCTGGTCTGTATTTATGGTAACACTGATAGCCCTCCTCTCTAGGGCTCCAGATTCCTGTCTCTGCAGGTTGCACACTGTCAGTGGGCTTTAGTTGGTCAGCACCATTCCCAGAGGGTGGAGGGAGGGGAGTGCATTCCAGTGTACTTTGCTTTTTCATTTCACTGAGGACTTGGCCCTCTTGGAATTCCCAGCTCCGGCACACATGCGTCCCCAGTCAAGGCATCTACGTTTACATCATTCAGTTCCCTCCCAGAACCACTGCCTGGAGGGTCCAGTTTCCTTTTGTGTTACAGCCTCCCAGCCCCAGATCACAGTCTCCAGGGAATTCTCTCTGTCTACCTGTTGGTTAATGAAACATGAAACTCCTCACTTTCCCTTCTAATGTAGCCCATGCTGATTTCTGATGTTCAAGAGGGGTTCCAGTTCTGCTCCAAGTCACAGGTCACTCATTCTGGGTGATGAGTTGTTCTGGTTAAATTTCAGGTTAATCTCCCAGGAGCCAAGAAGGGAAACTCCTCTGATGTCATCTTGATTTGACCCTCTGTATGTCCTATTTTTATGCATTTTGGCAATTTCTTTCTTTATTGTTAAATTTAGATTTACTATGTTACCAGTTTTCTAATTATTCCATCTATTTTTGATCTTGTTTTCATCCTTTTCTATATTTTTGATTAATTAAAGTGTTTTTATGTCTTTGTATGTTTAAGAATGAATCAGATTTTAGTAACAAGACAATATCTGAGATACAGCTTGATATTTTTAGAAAGTTTATTTAAAAACTTAAGTAAAAAATAATTGGTATATCCTCTTTATTGTTAAGTTCTTTGAAGATAAGCTTCTAGTACTTTTTTCATTTAAGTAGCATTGTATTTAGACATTATTTAAATTTCAGGTGTGGATCATTAAAATGATTATCTCTGTATATCTCATTAAGTCCATTTCATTTATTTCACTGACTCTATTTCTTTGTGCTACATTTTTATTGTTGCTCTGAAATAATTTATATAATCAAGTCATACAAACCCTTGTAATAAAGTATTGTTTTGCTTTAAAGATTCATGACTTTTGAGAAATAGTTTTTTTTTTAATATTTACATACGTATTTGCCAAATGTATTTTTTTTTCTTTCTTACTGTTGCATCAATGTTTTATGTGGTGTCATTTTCAGTTAGCTGATAGCATTTTAAGCATTTATTTTCTTCCTGTCTGCTAGAAATGAATTGTCAGAGTTATGTGTTGCCAAAAATATCTTTACTTAGCCATCAGTTTTGAAGTATACTTTTGATGGATATGTATTTCTGAGATGACAGGCTTTATATTGTTATTGTTGATGGTAATTTTTAAAGATGTAATTTCATTCTTTTCCAACATTTCTTTTTTTTGCCAAGAAGTCAGATAAAGTACATGTAATTGGATTAATAAGTCACTTTCTCATGTACATTCAGAATACTTTTTTTGTTATTTTGGGTTTTATTTCGCTTTTTCCTTTCTTCAGTAACTTTCTTTTTCCCACTTTGTTGATCTTCCCTTTCTACAACAGTATTACCCTCTTACCAATTTGTTACTCTTTCACATTTTATGCGTCAAGCCAGTAAGAGAGCAGCTTTATATTTGATCTCTCTCCAGCTATACACAGTGTATGGGGGACTGGGTATTGCAGTCCGGTTGTAGACATGAAATAATAGCTCTCATTCAGTGCAGTTATCTTCTTTCATGTGTTGACTCTTCTCCAGTTTCTGTCTAATTGGGTCACTCTACAGTATCCTCAAAAAGTAAATGTTTTTTATATTTTATCTCTATTTTTTAAAAAAAAATATCAGCAAGAGGATTATTCTGATCTGAACTACTTATATATTAAGTGGTTGTTTTTGAGATTAGTTTTTGAGTTTGTTCTGAACAAGACTCCCTTCCTCTCTGGCTCTTCTTAGCTGCCTTTTTTTCTGTTTTTTTTTTTTTTTCCCCCTTCAGTAAACTAACTGACCTAAGATTTAGTTTGCTGCTCTCATAAAATACCAGCCTCTTCTTAAGTGCTTATCCCTAAAGTCTCCATTGATTCAAGATCGCCTTGGGCTTGAACTTTCCCACATTCAGTTTCAAATAAAATCAGTTCTTTAGAGAGTGCAGGAACTTGGTTTTATGGATGGCCTTTTCCTTTGTGTAAGAATTCTAAGTCACTGCTCTAGGCTTTGGTTGAAGTGGTAACCTCTGGTTTTCTATAAATGTGGAAGCTCTACCCTATAAGCAAGCTAGGAATAGGACAACCTGGTGCATGGTATTGCTGGCCTGCTTCAACTGAGGTAGACTTTCTGTCCTATGAGTAAGAGCTGCATAGAGTAATGGAGACACTGCTCTCTTAGTCACATTCTTAGTAATTTAATCTCTGCAATTCAAAGATTAAGGACAAAAGAAATGTAGGTGGCACTTCCCTATCAGAGAGATACAGCTCAGGGGAGAGGGGGATTTACTTCCTTGACCCTATTCACCCAAAGCGGTCATCTTATGCACCCAACATGCTGAGGTGGGAGCAACAGTGTGAGGGTCATGATTCAAGGACCACTCTTTCTCTGTGTTATTATGAGATTTAGTAACTTTTCCTGAAAAAAGTTGTTTGTTACATGCCTGTCTATAGGACGTAAAAATGATTTTTCTTATAATATTCACTGGTTATGGTTATTTCACTAAGGACTTTTCAACAGGGCATTCAGAATGCTGGCATTCTGGAATTGAACTGCCCTCTGATTCGTTTGTGAGATTGTCTTTCTGTTCCCTTTGTTTTGTTAGACTTCTCCTTTCTTTTTTTTTTTTAAAGTTTTATTTATTTAGACATACAAGCCAGGTGTGTAGGGCTGTGAGAAAGCTCACCAGAGACAGAGTGGGGAACAGAACAGACAGATCCACCGAAATACACTGCTGAGGGGAGCAGCCGGAGAGGCAGGAGAGGTCTGCTGCGCCATGTGGGAATCTCCCAGGCTGGGCATCGAACTCGCATCATAACTGCCACCAGCTCCACAGTGCTGTGCTTAATTTGTTTTGCCACCAAGGAGGCCTAGAATTCTCCTTTCCACATCAGTTACTTTGACTCTCTTACAAACAAATACTCCTTCCCAAATACACATTATTTAATATTCAAATGACTGTTTTGAAAAAAAAATGTTTTGAATGAAAACAAGAGTATCTATTTGATAGATTGTGTGTCCCATTATTTGAATTAAAAATCCGATCTTTTTAAAAGAAAAAAGAAATGATTTTATTGACAGGTATGAAATCTAATTTGGTCTATAAAGGAGTGTACCTATTGTGAAAAAAGTAAAATTAAAGTTGGAAATTGAACACAAAATTGAATTTGAGCTAATCTCCATAATACTTAACTAAGTTCTTACTTTATAAAAAAAAGTGATAGACAAAAAAAAGTGTCCAAAATAGACACATAAAATTTTCAAAATGATAGTTTCTAACCACATGAAAAGATGCTCATGTCATTTAAAAGTAATATAAATAAAATGGTTCTGAAATGCCATTTTTTACTCTTAGGTTCAACAAATAAGCAAAATAATAATTTTAGTTGCAACAGCATACCTTGTACTTGGCAGTGGAAAATGATGTAATTATGTTGAGAGGAATTTTGATACCTAAGATCATAGGCACTTAACCAAATCTCTCCCAGTCATACTTCTAGGAATCTAGCCTGAAAATATTTATGCAAATAGAAACAAAATATGTATTTGACATTCCCAGACTTTATAAACATGGCGGGGAGGGGACAGGGAACAAGCCAAGGCTTGGGAACAATCCAAATATCCACCAGTAGTTGACCTGGCAAGAATACAATAATGATATAGCTATGTAAACATATGCTAAGTACACATAAGAAGAATCTTAGGAAGATTGTGGCTAACTTGGAGAGTCCCTAAGATTTAAATTATTCAAAAAATTAACATGCCAAAGAAAAATTATGCAGTTCTTTGAATAAGGGTGGAGAGACCACACACACACACACACACACACACACACACACACACACACACACTCTCTCTCACAGCTAGAGGATCACTACTAAGATAAATCAGAAACTAATAAAAAAGGAAATCTCTAGAATATATATATTGAATCATAAAAGAAAGAAAAAATATATTTTAATTATGAAATTGACAGCAACATAAATGCATCTAACTTTTATGAAGTTAATAATATTACATAGAGAAATTAATGATTCCAAATGAATTTTAATGCAGTGTCCTTCTTGAATATCTTTAGTGGGATATGTTTAAGGACAAAAAGTAGTTAAAAAATCAAGTTTATTGTGTTTTTATATTCAAAGTCTAATAGAGATGTGTCAAAAGGACACAGAAAATAACCTAAATGAAACCAGTAGTCAATTATGACATGATGTTAGTATCAAAGAGAGAATGATTTTGAGTAATTGCCAAATAATGGGAATAATCCATGACTTCCAAACATTACTAAAAAATGTGAAAGAAAATTTCATTTACTTCATTGAAAATGACTACTACTGTTACTATTTACCAGCCTCCTTGGTGACACAAGGAATTAAGTTAGCACTATGAAGCTATTTGTAGCCACTGCAGCATGAGTTAGATCCCCAGCTAAGGAGCTAACCCACATGGCGCAGTAAACTCCTGACTCGCCCGCTGCTCCCCTCAGCGGTGTGTTTCAGTAGATTCACCTGTTTGCTCCCCACTCTGTCTTTGGTGAATATTCTCAAACACACATACCCCGCACCTTTGGCCTACACCCCAGCTCTTGTATGCATAAATAAATAAATCTCAAAAAAAAAAGAAAATGACTATTACTATTTAAGAGAAATGATATTTCCATACTATAAAATTGCCATCCACTGCATAATTGTCAATTGAAAAGGGAGTTAAACTGTACTTTACAAAAAAGAAATCAGTCATCATCTTTAGCAGGCTGTCAAATTTAGCATTACTATTTCTATGCCATATGCATCTTCATATGATAGTATATGAAGAATCATGAAGGTTTCTAGTCCAAAATGGCAAATGTGATTTAATCTGATCTTTAGATCTAATTCCCAATTTAGCAGAAATACAGAGAAAACTAACAATAAGTAAATATAGTTATCTTATAAAGCAATTATTTTTTAATGATCTATATAACATAAAATATCATAAGAGATATTGCTGGAGTATTTAAAGAGTCAGAATATCTCCAACTTACTGAAATGGCTCAAATAGCATATGTTCACACATATTACATAAAGATACATAGACAGTGTTAACAAATACTTAGTCCTCGTGTGGGTTTAATGGTCTATATCATGCTGTTTTTCAACTCTTTCATGGTGTAAATTATTCATAATAAAATTATTCAAAATTCAAAATGTAAATCATTTGAAAAATTGAAGCATAAAAATATGTGCCATTGTTTGTGTGTCAGTCATAATATATACATTTTCCAAGTGTATATACTTCAAATACATACATTTAAAATATAGTGTGTGTGTGTTTGTGTGTGTGTAATTTGATCCTGTTAACACAAATAAAATTTTCACTTTATTATTTCCATTTTTTAGGTAAGGATACTCAGACATTAGTAGTTAAGTGACTTAACCAAAATGAAATTTTTAAATACTGCAGCTAAGTAAATTAGTAGAATAGAAATCTATGATTAATAAGCAGTGGGATTCTAGTAAAGATTCCAATCATAGGTATGATTGGAATCTTAATTTAGGGAGACTTGTTTTTCCACAGTATTTAGTAAGAATTGAACTCATGAAAGAAAGAAGTAAAGTATTTGATAATGTTCTAGTGAACATGTCCAGATAATACATAGAGGTAACTGAAGTTGGAGTGTAAAAGAAGTAGCAAATTCACATTATTAAAAACTGGTTCTGTAATTTCTTAAAATTGGCATATAAGACTTCTGAGTTTATTTTCTTGAGAAGACGCAAAATTACTTTTGGACATGTTGATTTTGACATGTGTGGTGGTAAGTGAGTTAATGAGAATTATAACATTGTGTTAATAAGAAATGAAGTGTCATCAACATTAATTCTTAATTCAATTAATTAATTATAGGACTCTAAAAATAAAGAAATCCCTAATGGTAACAGTGGTACTTAGGGGAATGCTTAAATGCTAAAATATTGAAATTTTCATTGTTCAAGGACACACACACACACACACACACATACATGCACGCACACGTGTTTGCATATAGTGTATATACATCCATATATATTATGCATACAGAATATAAATATATATAGATGTGTATATACTATATATACTTTCATCTATATCTATATAGATATGTCTATATTTATGGTAGAGACATAGCAGATACAAAGAAGAATTTCAAAGGAGAGGTTGCCTTGCAGCCAAGAGAGTAAAAGATTAAGTATCAGTATTTTCTATTGCATAGGCAGTTAAACAGTGTTTTTTAAATATTAAAGATAATAGTAATTATAACAGTGAAACCAGAAATTGGGGGTACATGTCAACATTCCTCAAGGTATTGAACCCTCTTCTAGTTCAGGAAATTCCGTGGCCTGACTCTTAAGAGTTGTTAGTTGGTATATAAAACTTTCATTTTACTGACATTTTGCTTTTTCTATAGAATCACAGAAATAAGGTCCTTAAATTTCTTCTCATCACATAAGAAAAAAATAAAAGGATTCAATCTGCCAGTCTGAAATATTAGTGAATAAAGTCTCAAAGAAACAGGGTCATTTTCTCTTCTCAGTCTACCTATGGAACTTTTCTCTATGTGATATATCAGCTACCCTCTGCTAAAAAGGTCACACATCCCACGGATATTTTTACTACTGCTCCCCTCTGCCAAAAAAAGAGGTAGATAAATTCATGACACCACTGAGAATGGATTTTAAGTATTTATTGAAATTCATAGACCTTTTTGTAACTCGTATAGTACATCTCTCTGTGTCACTAATCAAAAATATCATCACTGGTTTTTTGTTTTCCAGTTAGGTTTTTGGGACTTTAAAGGGCATTGATTGCTTCATTGTTTTCTGTTAAATATGTCTCAACACATTTGTTGTAAATCCTTAAATTGTAACCATGTTTAGAAAATTTTTAAAATTAAATAATTTGCATGCTAATTGCATTAAAAACAAATGAATTTTTCTATTAGAATCAAATACTGGTCTTTTTCTATTTAGCTGTTATTTTTTTCTTAACATTGATTCCTGTTTGAAGAATTGTGTGAAGGTGCTTTTAGGTAAAGTAATAATATCCAGTACTAAGCATCATTAAATGAGCATCAAGACTAATGACCTGTAACATAAAATTTAAATTTTTATAAGTAAAAGTTACCTGATTATTCCTGAATTTATCAGAGAATATCACACAAAGATGTCAGTTTATTTTAAAAGATCTGAGAGAACTTTATTCTGACTAGTATGTTTATCTCATGCTAATTCTCAGCAAGAGTAATTCTTGTAAGAGGCAAAAGAATGAGATAGTGACTTTAAAAAATTTTTATAGCTCCTGGCAGCAGCACACTAAAGTTGCAAGTCATTTTGTAATTGTGGTACCAGGATACTTTATTAGGGGCAGAAAATGAGATAATGTTTTTAAATAGTAATTGGACATGTTGCTTCTTATCATCTGTTCACATGATGAAGGAGATAGTATTATCAAACTCAATTATACTGTGGTCAACAAAATAATATGTATCTTTCAACTTGTATATGTCCCATCAGAATAATTGTTGTAATCACTGCTCTATGCTGGGATACGCAGGTAGTGTTAACCTGTGTGGTGACTGAGAAGGCTCTATGGGGAGCCATTAGGATCATGATGTAAGTAATAATGTCCTGAATCTGAAATCCTGCCATTTAGGGTTTTTCAGAAATGACTGAAACCTATGTTCCATATTTTTGAATTATAAAAGATGAAAAATTGATTCTAAACTTAAAATCCTTCCCCCAAATAGCTTTAAGAAGAGCAAGACTAAATATAGAGGAAGATAGAAGCCCTGCAGAAGTTGAAAGAGAATATTTTTAAATTTTAATGTCATATATCTATAACTTTTCCTAAATGTGAAAACTCTTCTTTCAGCTAAGTTCTTGGATACTGGAAATATTTAATTTCCCTGCAAGGGTTACAGGGCAAGAGGAATAAAGTAAATAATTTGAGTCACTTATCTGTTTTTCAGGCCTTGGTTCAAGTTCAACCAGAGGAGTTAATGTTTTTTTTTTTTTTTCTTGTTAGGAAAAGTCACAAGAGTAATTTATTACTCACAGCTTCTCTTTAGTGTAGAGTCACTGAATTCCAAGACCAAAGTGCATCAGTTTTGGAAAAGTTATTTAGTTCTGTTGTATAAGGTCTCAGGAATCCAAATTGGTTGTAGGAAGGAAACGAGAGAATAAAAGGATGGAAATTATATGTTTTAGGGGAATTTACATTCGTATGTGTGCAATACAATATCCTCATCATACACAGTAATAGAAAGTGAATGTCTCTGTGCTATTTCTTTTATGCCTCCCTTGAATATTTTAAAAAGGCTTGAGGGAGGTTCAAGTCCCATTATACCTAAATTAGAATCATAGTCTAAGAGAAGAGGAAGGAAGTTTAGTTTTCAAAGTCATCAAGCCATAAAGAGTATATGGAAGAAAAACACCAGAACTAGGACTATGTGTATTTGTTCCTTAGGAAAAAAAAAAGAAAGGAGGGGATGGGGTGAGTGGGGTATTGTTTTCGTGCATGATATACTGTGACATTTGAGTCATTACTACTGAGCAAGATGTGCAAAAGGGACATAGATCAGGGGATCAGCAAACAGGAACTAAGAGCAACAATTTTAGAAGGCAAGATTGTTCAAAAGCAAAATCTACTATCAGTAAATAGTTATTTCAGAAACCTCTGGAAGATAAAGACTACAAAATGGCTTTCTTTCAAATGTATCTAAATGTAAAGCAAAAAGAGAGTAGTTCAGTTACAGGACACCTTATCTTTTCACTTCTAAGAACCCAATAACATAATTGTCTTTAACTTATGGGTGTGTAATTTCTTTTAGATGGGATGTTCACAAATTTGAGTACATGATGTTAAGGTGGCCCTATTATACTATTTATATGGTTTCTTTTAACATATTCCATATGTGCATAAAAATGAAAATATTTATCTTCCAAACAGTAGGTATGATAATATCAGTTGTCATAGTACATGGTGAATATGTTTTCTCAGGTTGAGGATCTCTAGAGTGCTAGTTGCCACAAAGCAGGAAGGTTTCAGTTATGACTCGAGCCAAATGCATATAAGCACAGTATGAATTTACTGGGGTGCAGGAAGGGACCTACATTATAATAGTGTATGTATACAATTCAGTTGGAAGCAAAAAGACAATGTGGCCAACTTTTTGTCAAAGTTTGAAAAACTGGTAGGCCAGAGTGGTTGGATCCCAGTTCAGAGAATTCCTAGGAGATGTCCATTTGCAGAGATGGGAGTTGACACATTTCAAGTCAAGAATCCCCCCTTGGTATTATCGCCAAGCCTTGGAGGAGGCTTCAGGACTACAGGCATGAAGGCCATAGCATTCCCAAAGTTGCCTTAAATTCAGTACCTGTATTTATACCACTGTTCAGAGGCATAATCTCAGCATCTTCTATTAATATTGATTTAAGAGGAGCCTCTCTGCCCAGTCAGGTTTGTATCTGTCCTTGCCTTTCACCTCGCTATCAGGATCTTCATAAATAAGTGGTTGTTTTTAATTGATAACTTAAATCACTCTATTTCAACTGACCCCTTTCATCAGGTAAGGTCATTACGATGTCAATACATATAACATCTGGATCAGACAGGATCATTACAATATCAATACACATGAAACACCTCCTGGAAAAGTAGATTTCTTTAGAGCTTTATAACTTAAAAGTGTAATAAATTTGAGGAGATATGCCCAACCCTGAGAGAAAGAGGCTGAGAAAGTTCTTTTTTTAAGGAAGAGGAGGAAGTAGCAGTTCTAGTGATGCATTTTGAGCTCTGTCCAATATTATGAGGAAAATGTGTCCAAGTGCAGTGTCCTGGGTTCACCTTTTTACTGATCATCAGGGATGGAGTTAGTATACCATCTAACTCCTGCTGCAAAAAAAAAAAATAGCATAGAAATGAGCTCCAGGAACAAAAGAACTGCATCTCTTCTGAACATGTATTCAGGTGTGGGAGCCCATGAGTGGGTGGGCTCGTGGATGAGGGGTAGTCCTTAGAACAAGTGTTATGTTTCCTGATGGCCAATTAGGGAGGGGTGAACTTGGTCAAAAGACTCTAAGTTTGATGTAGAAAAATGAAGATTAAAGAAGTATAAGAAACTTTGAAGTATTTTGAAGTATATTTGAAGTATAAACAAAGCTGTGTGATGCAATAGCAATAATGTCAAACATAGCAGTTCTGCTTGTACCCTTCTATTATTATCAATATTAACTCTTTATTTTACTATACTGATTTTTTTTTTTATTTATGTCTTGGCAAAGTAAAGCAGTCAAGGAAGATTTTACTGATGCCTATTAAAAGGGTCATGTGAGGCCAGAACTAAGTCTGAGTCCAATTACACAGAAATAAAGGGCAAGAGAATTTTAAACAGCTTGGAGAGAGCCTAGAGGCTCTATATTTGCTATTTGATTTTACCTAAAGGAAAAGAAACTCTCCTTCCTGATAGGAGCTAGTTTTACAACTTGGAGCAAAGTGCATCCTGAAGTTAGCTCCTAATCTCCCACAGAGATTGGAAGTAGGGAGCCATCATCCTTGATAATTACATTTCAGAGAGATGCCTCCAAGGTTCCTGAAAAGGATAGTCTTGGATTATAAATTCGGCAAAAGCCTTTTAAAAAGATTTACATCTCAAAGGAGAAAAAAATAATTCACGATTACAAGTTATCTAAGTAAATCTAAGTTATCCAAGTAAAGGAGGCCTGGAGCTCAAGTCAGGAAGAAAACTAAAGTTTAGTCAGGTTTAGGGGACTGTTAAGGCTGAATTGGTCAATATACAAAATTAAATACCATGAGATTCAATAACAATTTGCAAATTTGACCATCTTGGTATAAGTATCTTTTTTTCTACCAGTGCATAAACTTGATTTTGAAGGTGTATCTCACTCCCTCTCCACATTCTGAAAAGGAGAAGATCAAGATAAATAACTTCTTAGAAACAAATAAAAGACATGTAACCTTTAGAAATTCCTACATCCAAATGGCCAAGACTGCAGAGATTTGCATTTATTAAAGCATGGACCAGTGCTTGCACGTAATGAAAAAGGAATTGCAACACTTAATTGTGTCTCTTAAAGAACATTAGAGGAGATTCATTTCATTACACACACAATCAATTCTCAAAACCTCTCATCTCCTCCTAACCAGTTCTCCCATTCATAGTACTGGTCCAGAATCCTTTCCCAAAGAGTCCTACAAAACTTACACATCGCGGTCCCCTAAGACTTTTCTCTTTTTCTTCACCTTTACATCCACCTCCTTCCTGCCCATCAAAGGGTGAATTTCCTATTTTTCAGATACAGACAATATTCTGCATAGATCGTATTCTTTCATGTTTCTTGAGTCACTTTGCAAACCACAGCATTCTAGATGAATATGTGAAATAAGACTAGATTGCTACTTAGGCAAGATCTCAATTTCATTTACATCTTCTGTTATGTTTAATCTTGTTTGGGAAAGTTCACTTACATAAGTTTCAAATTGAAATGAGCCAATTCATTTCAATGTATTTCCCAAAAACTGAAATGTAATTCTATGAAGCTATATTAAAATATAAAAGTCCATATTTGTGACACTAATTTAGAAGATAATATGAGGATTCTTCTCTGATTTATATCAAGGAAGGGGGCATGTGTTATTTTTGAGATTCCCAATATACAGGATAACATGATGTATGCAATCTGGTAAACATAGTCATGGAATGGTACTCAGGTTCTATCAATTCTGTAAGAATGTTATAGGGCAAGTGGAGGGATACCCTGGGAATTCCACTTAAGTAATGCAAACTGCCTGCTCTAAATGGGTTCTGCCATCTGCCACATCAAGAGAAAACATACTCTAGTGCATAAGAAGGTCCTTTCATGAAAGGAACTTTAATGCAATTAATGTATAATAATAGAAGAGGAGGGAAATAATAAATAAAATAGTTTTCACCTAAAACACCCAGTTGCCCCTCTCCTCATTGTAAATGTGCATCCAAACAGGATTGACCCAAAGCAAGCCTGCTATCTTACACAGAGAGTTAAACTTTAGAAACTCAGAGTTCTTTGACTTAAAAACAGGGAGTAAGAAATTAGAACTGGTTAGTATAATTTCAGACACTAGAATGAAAAAAGAAGGAACATTTATTATCTATTTGACGTTCAATTTTTTGTTCATACAGTTCTCATAAAGCAGTAAATACGGTATTATAATGTAATGGAGAGAAATGAGTGAAAACTCTAGGAATATGGCATAATTAAAAAACAGTTCTCTGAATGAGCTTGACTCATGAGTCATAAGCTATTGTTTTATGGCTATAGACACTGATATCTGCAAAATGTACTCTATATATATTTATATATGTATATATAATATCTTAGTTTAAAAGCAGATTTCCAATTAGAGATATTAAAAATATGCCATCAAGACAAGTATTAGATCATTTGTTTGCCTAAAAAGAAAGTGACTGCTAATGTCCAATTTGGCATCCCGTTCTGAGAAATCTGTCTTAGCAGGTTAGCGTAATCAATTTGTAAACTGGATGTAACAGAAGTGTGTTCAAATACATTGACTTAAAAGTAAGCAGATACAGGGGGCCTCCCTAGTACCTCAAGGGATTAAGTCTCAGCACTATGAAGCTATCAGCAGCCACTGCAGCAAGCGTTCCATCCAGGGAGCCAACCCACATGACAAAGCAGACCTCTCCTGTCTAGCCCACTGCTCCCCTCAGCAGTGTATTTCAGTCAGTCCACCTGTTCTGCTCCCACTCTGTCTCTGGTGAATCCTCTCACCCTTTCCCACCACTGGCCAATACCCCCGCTTTTGTATGCATAAATAAATCAATCTTTAAAAGAAAATAAAAGTAAGCAGATACAGAATTGAGGATTCTAACAATATTTTATACCTCATTATTAAAGAAATCATGTTAAAATTTGTTTTAATTATTGTTATAATAGATGAATATATAACTTGACGATTAACAAATTACAGAGAGACAAAGAAAAGATTAAATTCAGTATAAACTCATTATCACCAAATCATCAGTTATAGTAAATTGGTGTTATTTTCCTCAGGGTTTTATATTTTATATTTATATTTATATATATTTACTTACTGAGTTTAGGAAAAGATTATTCAGATGAAACACATTATGAGACCTATATTTTCTCATATAAAGTATATTTTTTAAAATATGATTTCAAGTGATTGCTTTGTATTCTTTCTAAGTATGTTCTATATTATATTTTCAACTTGTTTAAGTCATTTGTATCTTTTATCATTATTAATTATCACTGGGATAATTTTCTTTGTATGTATATCTTTGTTTATAAATCTTGTCATTTAGTTAGGATATATGTCCAGATGATGGATTCCACTTAAGTAACGCAAATTTCTAAAAGAATTTTTGTTTTAAAGATTTTGTCAGTTCAATGCACCGTTCGGAGTGGTCATCCTTACTAATATTTCACCAGAATGACAGCTACATTTATGATTATCTTATTGTATAAACTCTGTTGACAAATTACTTAATCTTCACTTACTGTTGAATAAGTTAGCACTTGGAGAGTTCACATACAGTAAGTACAGTATATAAATCCAGAGCTGTCAGATGAAGAATTCCAGACTTTTACATAAAATCCTATCTTTATTTCATTGTGGCCTAGTTTTATATAAAATTTTGGTAACTTGAGATAAAGAAGAAAAGAAGAAACAAAAGTCTCTCTCCCCCAAGACTAAAATATCTCTCATTGCTATTGTAAGGTATCTTTCAACTTATTTTCATATGCCTATTGACTATTTGTAATGGTTCTCCTATGAATTTTTCTTACTGGTTGTCTTCCAACTAAACTTAGAAGTTTTGTTTTTCACCATGTTCATGTAATACTCTATCACATTTGTTGAAGACTTTTATTTCACTTTCTAAATGCCATTTAGTTTTTTTTAACTGGAATCGATGCTTCTGAATAATAAGTGACAGTAAAAAGGATTTAAGCAAAGGTAGCTAAATAACTAAATCTCTCTCACATAGTCACTCAGAATGGGAAATGTTGTTTATGAGTTCCCAGTGATGTCAGGTAGGATTGGTGGGTCAGTTAGCATTTAAAGCTACTTAATTTATTGCCTTTGGTCATTATAAAATGAATAGGAAAGACAAAATATATCCTAGCCCAGCACGCTATGGAAGGGCTAGTTTATCTCTTTTAGATGTAAGCAAATGATTTTCTTTACATTTTTAGCTTGGTCCAGGACATTATGCCCATGTGAAATCTTTCTTGGATTTCCCTGAGGTGTATTTAACTAACATGCATATTTTGTTCCCCACTTTTGATTACAGTTTAGATTGCCTAAGTATGCTTAGCTTTAAGACTGTCTTTTTATAGTGTCATCGTAAGGTAAAACTTTGTTGTCATGGCCACATAGATTAGTGCTTGAGTAGTTCAGCATTGCTGAAAGTAACTTCAAATTAGTTGAGTGCTCTGTCTTCAAATCAGTTTTGTTGTTGCAAGTATATAAGAATTCTATAGTTCTACCTGTTGTGTCTTTTATAAAATATTTTCTTCTGTATTTAAAAAAAAATCCCAAATCGACTAGCTCAATACATTTTAATTCTCTTAATTAATCCTGATACATTTTTCATGATGAAACAACCTCTATCAACACCATTTACTTGGCACTTTTTCTTTTTTTTTGTTTTTCCATAGACATTTTTATAAAGTTTTAAGTTACCTTTTCCATTAGTCATTTTTGTTATATCTTCCTTTGCTTTTATATTCTTGAAAGTTCTTTTAGATTTAAAAAATAAGAAAAAATATATATCAGGTCTATTTTTTCTTACACTGGGCTTAATTTCTTGGATATAATTTTGTTATAGGATGAAATTTAAGACTTTCATATAACCAATGTACCAATAATTTTATTGAGCAAAAACATTACCATTGGTAAATGGTTTTTATTCATACTGTTAGGAAAATCAGAAATTGAGCCCTGTAACTAGAGCCTTTTCTTCCCTCCCTCTTTCCCTTCCCTAGCAAAATGAAAGATATTGAAAACATTTAAGACATTACCTCAAATAAAAGAGAGCATAAGGCACTTATCTATAAGTGATTTCAAGCTTTGAATCAAATTCAATTCAAAATCAAATTCAATTCAAAAGTAAAAATGTATCATGAAGAAAATTAATTCAAGTATAGGATAATGGTTTAATATTTTACAATACAGCAATAAAATCAGTAGAGACAGTGACACTGGCATTATGCTATTAAACATTAATTCAGTGCTTAATTTATGCCAGACACTATGCTCTGTATCTTACATATATTGACTGATTAGTTCTTAACAAAAATTGTGAGGTCAGGACTATTGTCAAATTGTACAAATGAGTAATCATGATAAGAATCCATCATAAAAATGATTTGGAAATGCTAATGAGGTATATAAGTATACTGTTTAGTGTGATATAAGTACTCTGTTAAAACAAATATGTGAAGTTTAATAATGGATCATTAAGAACATTTCTACTTAAATCATGAAAAAATATACATTATCATAACTAAGATATAGCATTATTTATTTTGTCAAGATTAGCATCTCTACTAACTTTCATGGAGCAGGAAGTTTTCACTAACAACTCAAGTCAAATGTATAGAAACACAATATAAATTTATGGAGGGTGATCACATTACAGTGATAATAAATGTGTAATTTAGTTGGCAACGAAAAGGGAGGAGGTCATGAACCTCTTGTCAAAGTTTGGGAGACAAGCATAGACTGGGCAGGACCCAGTCTAGAGAGTTCTTTATGATGTCGTTTTTGAAGTGGATGGGTTTGGAGATCGGGGTCCTTGGGTTCACACTGAGAAAGCTTTCACCAGAGCTCCCCTTTCAGCCACATGCAGCAAGTTTCCCAGGTGAGTTTCTCTATGACACAGAGATGTTAGTTATATTTAAAATAACAGGTTTATTAGGAAAAGGACAGAAGAATAAAGGATGTTTGCATAGACACAAGCGGGCAGAAAGAGCTGCCCCAAATGGGACAGGTTTGCTAAGAGAGAGGCCTGCATGGTTGCAGGCGGGTAGCCTTGAGGAGAGCTGCCTCTGCTGAGGGAGTTCAGTGAAGAAAAGCCCTGGCATGGTACAGGTCATGGGCAGGCAGGAAGGCCACTGCCCTGCAGAGGGACAGAGAGCTGGTGAAAAGGACACCTGCATAGGCACAGGTGGGCAGAAGGAGTGCTGCCCCGTGCCATTGCAGAGATTGCACTAATAGAGACTTCTCTTTGGGAGGGGCTCATTCTTTCCTGGAGTGGTTGGTTGGTTCTTGATTTTGAGTAACTGTAGAATTTGAAAGGGGCCAGAGATTCTACAATGGCCCTCAATCTCCATATCTTTACCCATGGTCTGTGCTCCTGACACTCCCTACAACAGTCTGATACCTGCTTGGATCTTACTTATGCTTTGTGATCTAGGCATTGGCACCTAAGGATTTTGATTTCTATAGTTGAGTGATGGTTACGTTGATTCCTTCTACTCCCACCTCCTTGTATGAGTCAGGTTCTAGTCTTGTGATGGCCCCTTAAGTGTTCTGTTCTTTTCACCTGTCTGTCTACAGGGAGAGAAGTTGACACTTCTTAGAACAAGGGTCCCTATCAGTTCTTAGCAAAACCTGAAAAGGCTTCAAGCCTACAGGTGTGGACTCCATAAGCATCTTAAATTGCATTAAGTGGGGTTCTTATATTTATACTCTTTTCAGAGGCATATTGTCAGCTCTACCTGTTAATTTTAAATTAGCGGGGGTCCCTCTGCATAGCCAGGTTTTATCGATCCTTGCCTTTTGCATGTTTGTTTATGATTATCTTCTTAAATAGTTGAGTTTTAATCGAAATTTCTCTGTCCCAGTTGCCCCCACCATCCAAACACTCAGTATCATTACAATGTCAGTACAAATGAGAGTATTCTATAATTTTTGCCAAAGTTACACAAATACAAGATGTTTTAAAAAATGTAACTATTAACGTTTAATAGTGTAAAGTTTAATAGTGGCACTTTCTTTTACAAAAAGGTATTAAAACTTATCATGAAAGTATTATTTCCAGGTTAACTTACCTTACTGCAGTTATTATCTAACTCTACAACTATCCCAAGCCTTATATTTATTATTAATTTTTTATGTCTCTATTTTTACTAATTGGGTTGGTCAAATTATTATAAATTTTGTGAACCCTGCCCTGGTCACTCTTAGTCAACAGTAATATTTTTAATAATGAGCATTTTTAATAATGTCACTTTTTTAATCTTTTATTGTGTTTACCTTTATTTTTCATTATTTAGTCTTTTACTGTATTTTATTTCTAAATTTCTTGACTTGTTTCATCATTTCACTTGACTATACTTGAAGTTAATAATATTTTACTATGAGAATTTATACCTGATTATAAGCTTAACATCTCATATGTATTCATACGCATTGCTCTCATTTTAATTGTATTCTAAAGGATCTGTGATATTTAAATTTCATTGTTGATCCCACTGTCGATCTTGAGTGTACTTTTTATTGAATTATGTTATTTCATTTAAAATTTATTTTCAATATTGCTTCAGTAAATATCAGTAATTCACCTTATAGGGATGTTAGCAGCATGCCTAGTTTCTATTTTCCCAGTTGTAAAAAACAAAAAGGACTCTAGACTTTGTCTCATCTTCCTTGAGACATAATCATTTTCACTTAAGTACCACTAGTATAACTAGTGCTATTTTATAAAAAAATGCTCTTTCCCCTATATTGTAATTCTTGATTATTTTAAATGTTTCCTCCTGCTTTAAAGAATTAGTTTTGTTTCTCAACCTGTGGAAGGAAAATATAAAAAAAAAATTACCTTTATACTTTCTCACCACTAAATCATCTATACAAACTTTTAGTAATGTTAATCAATAAATCTATATATTGATCAATAAGAAAAAAAAAACAAGAGATGATCATGTCTAATGCTTTCTTTTTACAATTAAATAAACTAAGTGCTCATTCAGTAGACTTGAATTATTTCTCATTTTAATCTTGAACTATATCTCCATTTTTGTGAATATCCCTTACATTTGTTCCATAATTTCCTCTTGTCTGACCTCTTTAAATCTAATTTTATGCTCTGCCTCATGCTGTAAAATAATGGCTAGCATTACTTTTCTGATTGTTACATTTATATTTTTCCTTCACTTTTCCTTTACTTTTACTTTTCCTCTTCATACATACTAACTTCTCTAATAAATATCTCACAAATTGCACTTCAGCCAGCCACAAGTATCTACTTTATGTCTCATCTCAATAGTGCTGTCCCTTGGGATATAGGCAGGACTAAGGAATAATTCTCCACTTTGAGAATACAGTTCTAGGGTAAGCAGTACATGAACAGGATTAAGTGACAAGGAGCACGGGATCTCATTCCAAACCAGGGTATAGATATTCGCTATGTAAGCTGGATAAATTCTCTTCTATAGAAAAGATATGAGGATGGGAAGGATCTGGGGAAATATAATTATGCCAAGGAATGAGTCTGCAGAATTATGTGACAGATAATATATGCTGATTTATGATGGTAAATTATCCATGATAAATTTAGCTTGAATATATACCTTTCATTTTATAAAGTGAAATTGCATGGATTTAGAGGTCAGGGAATCTACAGTCTAGCCTTTGTTCTTTCATTGATTATAACTCATATATTCTAATGTACTCAATTTACACTTTAGAGTACTGGGAGTAATGTAAGGCTGATTTCTCATGAGAAGGTAGATAATCAAAATATTTTTCAAAAGAATAAGGGAGTGATATAATATAGTCTGGGGTTTAGTAAACTAAAATATACATGATAAAAATTAGAATGGCAAAACAGAAAATTGATGAAAATTTTAGACTTCATTCTTGGAAAGAGGGTGTTAGTAAGACATAGTTGGGGAAAGCTTTCAGAAATATTTCAAATATCCTCAAAATGCTTGACTGATTAGGGTGAAATAAGAAAAAAAAATATACATAACCTACTCAATTGTTTGAATCATATTTGGAGGGTAGGATAAGAAGTTTGGTGTTGTCTAGGTTTATTTTGAGGTATCTATAGGCCATCTATGTGGTGAACATTATATAAAAGTTGAACATAGAGGTTTAATTCAATGAGAACAATTTGGAGTGGAAACACAAGTTTGGAATGATTGTCATGTTGGTTATAATTATTTGGAGACGTATTAATTAGCAGGAACTAGCAGAAAAAAATAGACAACCAACTCTAGAGCCCAAGACAACAATGATATTTAGGAAGTGATGATTATAGTGGAAATAGTGAAAAGAAAGAAACAAATTATGAAAGATTGGGATGGTATGTCATGGAAACTAGAAAAGAAGTGAACTTCGAAAAGATTGATCTGTTGCGTCAAATCAAAAATGAGGTCAGGATTTAGAAAAGTCTTGGCTTTTGTAGTCATTAGTTTGGGCTATTAGAGTAATTTCAACTAAGCATAGCATGTGAAAGTTGTTGAAATACGTTGGGGAAAATAAAAATGAAAGAAATAAGTATGGATTAGTTGAATGGTGAAGGGAAATAATGTACAGAGTAATACCCTGTAGTCAGGGTATCCTCTTTAAAAATATTTGAATATACAGGATATTAATGACTGGGAAAAGACTGGCACCATAACCTTGGAAAACAATAATAACATGCTTTTCTGGTGAACAGTAGGGACTGAAGTCAGGATTAGAAATAAACGGTAGGGGGCCTCCCTGGTGGTGCAGCGGTTGAGCGCTGCGCTGTGGAGCTGTCACTAAGCAAGTTCAGTTCGACACCCGGCCTGGGAGATTCCCACATGGCGTGGCAGACCTCTCCTGCCTCACCCGCTGCTGCCCTCAGCACGTGTTTCCATCGATCTGCCTGTTTTGCTCCCCACTCTGTCTCTGGTGAACCTTCTCGCCACCCCATGCCTCTGGCCTATACCCCAGCTTGTATGCATAAATAAATAAATCTTAAAAAAAAAAGAAAGAAAAGAAAGGGTAGGACTCTTAGGAGTAAGAAAGTATGACAACAGACAGAAAATAAAAATTTCCAAATTTGTTTTAAATTCTCATATACAATTAATAAACAGACCTACTAATTTATGATATTTTTAAATAATATAAATGCATTTTTAAAATAATGTTGATGCATCCAAAAAAGCTGACAATGACAATATTGATAGTGACTAGGGCTATTTCTTTGATTCTAAGTTATATACAAAATCAAAAAGCTGAAATACAGCTTCAAAGAAAAAAATACCTCCTTTGCGCCAAGTATGGCTAAATTTGATTTAGACTATTATAGCATGAAATCCAATTTTGGATAAATCCCTTATGCCAAGCACTTACTATAATTTAATTATATGTTGCTATTGCTTTTACCATCTCTCCTTCACTCCTTGACTTTTTCCCAGTTTATTCTTCATTTATCTACAAAAGACTATTTTACTATTTTATAAAAGTGTATTTATGATTTTACCAATTATGTGAAAACCCCCAAAACAGCACTTTGTAAATGAAAAAAATGTGTAGTTTTAGAAAATGTATTCTATGTTTATACATTCTTAGTTATGAATGCATACAAAATTAATTTTTCATGTGTACTTTTTCACACATGCACACAGACATAGAAGAATAGAGATTATAGAAATAAATATAGGTAAAGATATTCATCTGACTTTATGTTGTGGCACTCAATTTTTTTTTATTCTAGTTCTCTTTTCAGGCATATGTTATGATAGTATCTCTGTTTCAGTGGAGAAGCATCAATATTTCAGCTAACGAATTTCACTGAGAATGATATGTTTCCCTTTGGGGAAAGAGATTAAATCCTGGGGCAGAATTATGCAGACTTCAGTTCTTTGGCTGACATGGTCATTTCAATGCTCTGTATAATGACTATTCCATCTGCCCGGGTTCTGAGTGAGGACAATGATGGAAAAGTTTACCCCTGGTAAACTTTTTATTTATTTTATCTAATAAGCAAGAATTAAGCCTCTATTACTTTAAGTCTCCTAAGATTTGGAGATTACTTGTTCAAACAGCATAATTTAGTGTGCTATGACCAATTCACTTATCAACCCTTTGGAAAATCTGTTAACTGAACAATTAAAAGTGTTGCCACAAGAATTGGTATCCAATTAAAGAATTTCCTGCATGGTCTTTTATGGGACTTAATGAGAATAAAAACTGAGAAATTCTTGCTTATTAGTGATGGCATGTTTCATCAAAATACAGCTTTTCTATTTTACAAGTATGTGTAATTACTATTAGATGTTTAGTGATCTTTTAATTTTTAAAAAGATAACTTTAGGAAATATAGTTCTATTATCTTGGGGAAAATGTTTCATGTTATGGGACTCAATTTTTTTTAAGCATTGAAAATGTCTGTTCTGCTGAAAAAGAACTATTTTATTGGCCTGGTTGTGCATAGTGGCCTAGTAGTTGTATGTTTAGGTGGAAGCAGTCCCTTCTCCTATCAAAAAATGTCTAGAGCAGTTATTTTCGAAGTGTGAGTAGGTATAGCAGAACAGTCTCAAGCCAGACTTCCTTGGGCCTGACTCCATATCCACTGTTTACCAACTGTATGACTTTGAACATATCACTTAACCATATTTATGCACAGTTGTTCTCATGTATAAAACAAAAATAAGAGTAGTACCTATCTCAGTGTATTATTCTGAAAATTAAATTTGATAATGCACAGAGAACTTATGTACCACAGACTAATTCATATATATATATATATTTTAAAGATTTATTTTATTTATGCATACAAGCTGGGGTGCAGGCCAGAGGTGTGGGTCAGTTGAAAGGGTTCACCAGAGGCAGAGTGGGAAGCAGAACAGGCAGATCGACTGAAAGAAACTACTGAGGGGAGCAACAGGTGAAGCAGGAGAGGTCTGCTGTACCATGTGGTAATCTCCCCGGCCGGGCATCGAACTCATGCCACAGCAGCTCCCGTCAGCGCTGCGCTTAACTGGTTGCACCACCAGGGAGGCCCCAAATATATTTTTTAAAAGCATCAGTAGGACTCATGCAAACACAGAATGAGCAAGTGTAAAATATTTCGTTTAGCTCGTTAACTAATGAAAGAATTTGCAAGATATTAAGACTAGTTCACAGAGCACTTGAAGAATTACATGTTTGTAGAAAGTTTGATAAAGGCATTTGGGAATAACATTGCTAGAGTAGAGACAAATCTAATATGATTTGCAACTGTATTCTATAGGCTACAGTCCTACAGGATAGTACTCACCTTTTACGTTGTTTCCAGTGAATAGAGATTATTTGCATATCCAATAGACAAAAATCTACAAACCAACAAAGTATGATTTCTAATTAATGGTGTTAAAAGATACAACTGGTTTTATTTCCATACATCAGGTGCTGTCAGTGTCCCACTGATACTGCTGTGATCTTAACATTTTAATTTGCCACAGTCATCTTCCAGCTGCCTATGTCTCTATCTATGAGAGGGCCTCCAAAAACTTCCAGCAAGGCAAAACAGATTCTGTTCCCCTCCTCACCATCTTCCTAATCCAGGAAAACAGGCAACAACTTTAACTGATATTAGTTGGCGTTCCAATACCTTAACTTCCTTACTCTTTCATAGAGGGTAATTGTCATGTATGTTTTTCATGGTTGACCAGAGTTTCCCCAGGGAAATAAATCCCATCACTTATTTAGTAATTGATTTATTTTTTAAAGATTTATTTATTTATTTATCTGTATTAATTATACATACAAGAACTGGGGTGCAAGCCAGAGGTGCAGGGGAGGGGACCAGTGAGAGGATTCACCAGAGACAGAGTGGGGAGCAGAACAGGTGGATTGACTGAAATACACTGCTGAGGGGAACAGTGGGTGAGATAGTAGAGGTCTGCTGTGCCATGTGGGTTAGTTCCCTGGCTGGGAATTGATCTGCTGCAGTGGCTACAGATAACTTGATAGTGCTGAGACTTAAACCCTTGCACCAGCAGGGAGGCCCCAATTTAATCATTGATTTAATGATACAAGTTTCTCCTGTATTTTCTTTTCTCTATCACTTATTCAGATTTACTTGTTTTCTACATTGCCTCCAAAACTAATTCCACTGATAAAATTTGCTCAGTGTCGTTAGAGAAAACCAAATGAAACACCCAAATCCTAGAGAGTCTCAGTTTATCATTTTTTTAAATAGTTGAGTAGTATTCCATTGTGTATACCACATCTTCCTAATCCACAGATATGTCTTTGGGGGTTTAAGTTGTTTTCATAACTTGGCTATTGTAAATAGTGCTATGATGAACATAGAAGTGCATATATTCCTTCAAATTTGTGTGTTTGTATCCTTTGGGTAGATATCTAAGAGTGTAGTTATGGGATTGTATCATAGCTCCATTTTTACTATCTCGAGAAACTTGCATACAAGAGATAAACTCTTTCCATTTATGACAAGGTGGATGGAACTGGAGGAGATTATATGAAATGAAGTAAATCAGAAGAAAGAAAATACCAGATGATATCACTTGTATGTGGAATACAGGGAAACAAAGCAAAGGTCAGATAAAGCTAAAGCCATAACAAACAAAAGAAATAATGACAGTAGAACTGAGGCAACCAGAAAGGGAGGGCAAGAGAGAGAACCTAGTCAGTCAGTAGTAAAAGAACTATGGTAGACAACTATGTGGTGTTGTCACACATAGTCAGGATACAGGAGAACTTACATGTTCTAATCACATACATTGAAACTATTAACATTGAAAACCAATGTTATCACAGTAGAAGAAAAATAAACAAAAATCACATTTTTTAAAAAAATAAAGTTTAAGATCTTCAGAAAAAGGAAAAAATTCCCAGCCTAACTTCCATCAACCAGCTCAACCTATAGAAATAGCTCATTTAGCACCCTGATGTGCTTGACAAAAGCTTGCTATTCCAGAATAATTGCTCCTGTCTTCACTTTCAATAAAATAGGCTTAGGAAATCACTATCTCCCAAATACTCAAAACTAGCTCTTATTTCCTGTTATACTCCATAGATCTTGCTAGCATTCATTGTTTTGTGTCATTCTTTTTTCCCCCATTCAATTATAATTTCTCCAAGTATCATATCTTTTGCTCATAATTTTATAGAACCAAGTACAATGTCTCGTACATAATAGGCATATATAAGTGATAATATAAGGTATAATAAGTATAATAAATTTACTCATGGAAATTAAAGAATGGTATATAAAATTGGATATGAGATTGTTTCTTAATTGTTCTATAAGGGTTGAGACTTAAAAATAAAAAATAAAATTAAATGGTACTTACCTTCTGTTTTGTCAGGAAATATATGTGAGGAGAAGTACTTATGGTAATCTGGAGCTCTTTGACAAGTTGAAAGCAAGTGCTATGTTTGCTTCTATTTTCTCTCTTTTCTTTATACTCAAGCAATATTTGTCAACTGCCTATTTATTATTATTATTATATATTAATAATATATAATATTATATATTATTATATGTTAATATTATATGATATTATATATTAATACTATATAATAATTATTATTATATATTATTATATATTAATAAATAGGGGCCAAAGGATAGAGACTTATAGGAAATTAATTTGACTTTTCAGGTTTTTTTTAGGTTTAATTTGCAAAAAACCAGAACAGCTATACACAGGGTACTATATAATGTTGAACTTAGAATTTTTGAACCTCTATGCAAATGATGCCCTCTTAATTTCAGGTGCATAACTGAATTATGCTAAGGGCATAAAATTACTAAATATCCCTTTTTATCACATGTTTAAATTTTACATGTTTACCATAGTTATTTATTTGTTGCTTTCTTAAAGGAAAATTTAATCACACATGAAGCAAAGTAAAGTTTATATCTAAATATCTAAATAGATCTATATCATCATGTTTTAGAAATAGAGGAGCAAGTAAGTTTTTCTAATATAACCTTGCTTTTATATATATAAACATATAAAACTTGCTGTCCTGCACACATATTAATTTATAGAAGTTATTCATATCCAGCATATGTCTTCTTAGAAGTTATATGTTTTTTATTGTAAGTTATATTTAATAGAATTCTATTCTTGACCATTTTCTTTGTGTTTTATATTTTTGTGATTATTAAAAATTTAAAAACTCATATTTTTATATTACTATTATAACTAGTCCACAATAAAAGCCAAACAATAGCTATCAAATTAAATGTTATATGCTCTAATAGATATTTTAAATGAATTATCAGTAATAAATTTAGACATTTTTTGGACACCATAGATTGATGCCCTGATAGCATTATTAGACCTTGAGAAGAAACAGATTCAGAGGGATATTTTTAAAGTATGAAACCTACTTATTTTATCAAAATGAAATATATCACTGTAAAATCAATCATATGTCTTAATGTGGTTCAGCAAGGTCACTTCTCATAGGTATTAATGTACAGAAAGCATTTAGCTCAAAACAATTCTGATAGTTCTAAAGATGCTTGAATTTTATAGCTGTCCTTGCTCAATTATTTTGGAGGGGGAGGGAAGATAGTGCAGCAGGTGACTATTGATTAAATGAATGAAGCTTTTTGATGGATTTATTTTTTTTCACATTTGTAATTTAGAAGATAAAATTCTCTATCACAGTTGAAGCTAAAAATTATGGCTTAAATAATAGAGGTCTGATTCTACTGCAAGTTAAGAGGAAAAAGTTGCTGCTCAAATGTCAAGACATCTTGTGGTCCACGATGATTAAAACTAAACTGTTTGCTATATGAATCCCAAGGTACAGCTATATCTCAGCTTTGGTGACATTTAGCCAGTGACTTTTCATAGCTTGTTAATAATGTATAGCTGTCCCTATATAAATTTGCAGTGACAGAAGTAGCCGTTTGAAGTGGAGCAGTTAGTGAGATTTATTCTTGACCAAAAAATTCAGATTTAAAAATATTTTTAAAATATCAAGATTGATGTCAAAAGAAAACGTGCATTTAACAGACAATGGCATCATAATAATTTTTGAGGCGTTTTAGCCAAGATCACGGAACTTTGGCAAATGATATATGTAGTTTTTAATCAATGTTGTATACAACCCAACTCCCAGAACTCTCTGCAGCTAGTTTTTACTTACCCTTCATAAATCAGAAGACTTTACCTTACAAATCACTTCCTCAAGGGGAAATTTTTACACCTTTGACTTGATTAGGTCAATGCAATTCATGTAAGTTTTTCATCTAAAACTAATCATATATTCTTTTAAGTATTTGTTTGATGCCTTTCTTTCCCACTGGACACTACTATCATGTTTCTTAGAAAATTTTTAGCTTTCACTCAGTCCTTCAATGATTACTAAATCAGTAAACCAATGTTAACATGCAGGTATGAACATTTTGGTAATAGTGAGTTATCAATTCTTACACAACGAGATTAAGTTTTTCAAGGAAATTTCAGCACATATTCCAATTATTTAATATTACTCTCCCATTAACTATTTGTTCCAGAAAGCTGCTATTATAAGTCATGTCTGTTTATAATATTTCAACTTGAAGCCTAACAGATGCACAAATAATGAATAAACTATATAATGTCAGAAGGTTAATATGCAGAAAGAGGAATGTAATAAACTACTTAGCATCTTTTTATATGAATAACTTCCAACTTTTGCTCATTTGCAGAGGATTATCAAATTTTTTGCAATTGTTTTTGTTTATTTTAATTGAGAACACTCCATATTGTTTTCCACAGGGCTTGGACAGTTTGTATCCCCACCAACAATGTAGTAGGATTCCTTTTTCTGTACATCCTCACCAGCATTTATTGGTTCAGGTTCTTATGGGGTTTGGCCATTCTCACAGGTGTGAGATGGTATCTCATTGTGGTTTTGTGCTGCATAAGTGATGACATAAGTGATGAACAATAAGTGATGAACATTATTTTCATGTGCCTATTGGCCATTTTTATGTCTTCTTTGGAGAGTGTCTGTTTAGTTCTTCTGCCCACTTTTGGGGGTGGGTGGGTTATTTGTTTTCATTTTGTAGGGTTGTATGAGTTCTTTCTAAATCTTTTATAGCAGCCCATTGTTATATATATGATATGCAAATATTTTTTCCCATTCAATGGGTGTCTTTTTCCTTAGTGACAGCTTCTTTTGCTTTACTGGAACTCTTTAGTTTTATCTAGCCACATTTCTTTATGTACTCCTTTGCTCTCCTTGCTGCTTGAGATGACTCCACAAAGATGTTCTTGAAGCATTATGTCATGAGGTTTTTTGCCTGTTTTCCCCTGTGTTTTATGATTTATGTTTAAATCTCTTATCCATTTTTAATTGATGTTTGTATTTGGTATGAGATCATAATCTAGTTTCATTCTTTTACATACTGAATTTGTTTAGCTATTAAAGTAGTAGATATTCATTATGAAAACTTCAATAATTGAGTGCAGGATATAAAACAAATTAAAAGACTGAAGCATACAACATTGCCATGTTAATAGGTTAAGCATGATCAAATATTAACAATTTCAATGTATTTCTAACAATGGAGATAGTCACTTAAATTTTGTTGTAGTTCCATACACTGAGCACATAAGCATGTATATTAACTGCTTGGCTTCCATAATTGAGTGCCACAAACTGGGTGACTAAAATAACAGAAATTTATTATCTCACAGTTTTGGAGAATAAAAGTAGGAATGATGTTGGCAGGGATGGTTTCTATTGATGACTGTAAGGGAAAATATATAATCTCTCTCATATCTTCTAGTAGCCTCAGGTATTCCTGGGTTTGTAAATGGTGGTCTCCCTGTGTCTGAATATGATATTCCCACTGCTTACCTATCTCTGAGTGCAAGTTTCCCCTTGTTAGAAGGATTCCAGTAATATTGGGTGAGGGTCCCGCTGAAAACCAGTTCTTAACTTGGCTACATCTGCCAAAACCCGTTTCCAAGTAGGATTACATTCTGGGATTCTGGAGATTAGGCCTTTGAATATCTCTCTTGGGACATATAATTAAATACATAGTAATATGTAATATAAAATATATGAATATATTAAATCTATATGTACATACATATATGTGTACGTGTACATGCATATATCTACATGCGCATATACATACACAGAATTTAACACACACCTCTTAACTTGTATATAAGCTTTACCATGTGTGTCAATTAGTGTATAATATGCCATATTTTCCTTTATTGCTAATCATATAAGTATTTTTTGTTACTTACTGTAAAAAATAATGCTTCAATGAATATTGTATTAGTTTACTGCTGCTGCATAATAAATTTCCACCAATTTAGGAGCTCAAAGTACCACAAATTTCTTATCTCACAGTTTTTGTAGCTTAGAAGCTCAATCATGACATGGCTAGATTCTCTGCCCATGTCTCACTGGGCTGAAGCCAGGGATTTACCTGGTGCTTCAATTTTTAGGGGTCCTCTTTCAAACCCACTGGCTGTTGGCAGAATTTATTTTCTTATGGTTGTAGTACTAAAGCCCAGTTTCTGTCAGCTAGGGAACACTTTTAGCCCCTAGATGCCATCCAGAAGTTCTTGCTTCGTGGCCCCCACTTTTACAAAATGATGTTTGCTTTATTCTCAGAATCTCAGAGTGAGTCTGTTACAGATCAGAGAAAAATTTCTGCTTCTAAAGATCTAACTCTATGGGGTTAGGCTCATTCAAGATAATCTTCCTACTGCCAATAACTTTAAAAAATCACAGAGTGATATTTCATTATAGTCATAGGTTCCACCCACACTCAAAAGACATTATATATGCTTATGAATCATCTTAGAATTCTGCCTACTACAAATATTCTCATTAGTTCATTTTTGTCTTCTTGATAACTTTCCTGGAATAAATTCCTGGCAGGGAAATTGCTAACTCAAAGCAAATGCAAATTTATGTAAGCCTAAAACATATTGCTAAAGTCTAATTTTCACTCCCACCAGTATAGTTGGAGTAGCTGTGTGTCAGGCATCCATATTAAATAGAAATTTATTTCAATATGAATAACGATAGCGAAAACTTTTGACAAGCAAAAAGATAAACAAAATTGATAATTTATTTGACTTAAATATAACTGAAATTATAGGATTTTTTAAATTGGATTTATTACTCGTACATCTTCCTTTGTTATATTCCTTTTTTATACATTTTGTTCTATATGTTGATTATCCTCAGTGTTGAACTCAGAAGATTAACAAAATTTTTACAAGATTGTCATCTGCCCTATAGGTTTCTTTTTCAAATGTTATATTCTTTTCCTTTTCATTGGTTTTTAAATCTCTGTCCCTCTGTCTCTGTTTCTGCAGCTGTCCCTCACTTTGATTATTCTCATGAATCTAATCATTAATGACTGATTTTTTGGTTCCTTTATAAGTAACAAAGATCAAAACCCACACATCTAATATGTGAATACATGCATAGCCTGAATAATTCAAGTAATACAGAATTACACGCTATAAAATATCTTAAAATAGCTTTAACACTTTCTTCTACAAATTATCTAATTCCTTTTCATAGAAATTAGACTCAGTAGCATAATATGTAGTATCTTATAATTTCTAGACGCATTTGTATAGCTAAATGTAGACTTTTTAAAAATTAGGAAGATTGACACCACATTTTTAGTTCATGATTTTTTTCAGTTAATACTGTATCTTCGGACTTTGTCTATGTGAGCAGTTAAATTAATCACTTTATTACCAACTATGTAATATTACAAAATATAGGTAAATCATAATGCATTTTATTTTATTGTCAGACATCAAAGTTGTTTTTATACTACTCAAGCAATAATACTCAGATGCTTATATTTTCAATATTATATTATTTTTATACTGAGACCTTTTTTGTACATGACTTCCTCTCAGTTTTCAAAGTTGTGTTTATGATTTCTTTCAGTGGGTAAATGTACTTACTCACATGTTTTTATTAACAGGCTAGTCTGGGTTTTCTGGCAGATGTGAAAAAAGGCTTTTTCTTGTGTTCTAATACAGCTTATAGATCATGAATTTATATTTCTTTTTTCAATTAAGGTGACGTTTTACAACACTATGTAACTTTCAGGAGTATCATTTCACATCTCTACAAATGTATACAACCAAAGTTCTAGTTACCATCTACGAGCATCCAACTGAATCCTTTCTTATCCCCTCCATGCCCTTCCCTGTGGTAGCTACCATTTTGTTATCAGAGTCTGAGGGATTTTGTTTCATTTTGTTGGCTTGCTTGCCTTATTTCTTTATATTACTCATATGCTATTTACATTTTTCTAACTTATTTTGATTAATATAATCACTTCAGCGTCCATCCATGTTGTAGTGAATTTCAAGTTTTCATCTTTTTTTATCCCTGAGTAGTATTTTGTTGCTTATATATACCACATTGCCTTTATCCATTTGGCGCCTAAGTTGTTTCCATGGGTTGGCTATTGAGAATAGCATTGCAGTCAACATAGGATACATATATCTTATTGAATTAATATTTTCATGTTCTTCAAATAGATACAGAAGATGAATTGCCAGATCATAAAGATATATTTTTTAATTTTTTGAGGAAACACCATACTGTTTTCCATAGTTATTGCACCAATTTATTGAAAATTTTGTAGAATACATGGTAATAAACCATATGCCTTTGAAGGTAGTATGTATTTTTTTACTATACTCTAGAACATTTGGCATTCTCCAACTTCCCTGTTTTTCTAAAGACAATATTGATAATTTATATTTTTTGAAAGATAAAACATTCCTTTAATATAAATATGCAAACATATGAAACTGTGTGCTGTTCTGTAATTCTGCTTGCCCACATTTTTACCTAATTTATCTTGTGTGTAATTGTTTTTATTTGTAAACTTTATCATTTATTTTTAATTATAAGCCCCCAATTTTCTAATCATTAATTATGAGATACAAGCTACAGCAAAAAGTTCTCTTTTGCAATATAAGTATTTATTTTTATTTATTTATTTTAAAGATTATTAATGCATATAAGAACTGGATGTAGGCCAGAGGTGTCGGGTGGTGAAAGGATTCACCAGAGACAGAATGGGGAGCAGAACAGTCAGATTGACAGAGGTACACTGCTGAGGGTAGCAGCGGGCGAGTCAGGAGAGGTCTGCTGCACCATGTGGGAATCTCCCTGGGCAGGTATCAAACTCATGCTACAGTGGCTCTGGATAGCTTCATAGTGCCGCACTTAACGTGTTGTGACACCAGGGAGGCCCATTATATAAGTATTTTCAAACTAATGTTCTATATCAATAATTTGGATAGGATAAAACTTTCTTTACTTAATGTCATTTCACTTGCATTTATTTCATTATTAATTTCATAAATGCATTGTTGAATACTTAGCTCATCTAATTTTATTTTAATATTTTCTAACATATATATTAAAGACTCTAAATTTCCTCTGAGAGTGTAGTTGAACAAACCAGATGTATTGCTATGCAGTAATTTCTTTCATGTGTCTACAAAGTTTATGATTTTCTTTTTATAAGTTTGTATTTTTCTTATCCAGTTAATCTCTTAGCATTGTGTTTAAAAATTTCTAGTCAGGATTTCTGTTATATATGAAATTTAAGCAAGGAGATAATTGTATTACTTTTTTTAAATGAAAAAATATGCTTTATTTTATAATGTTAGCAATGAATTGAGGGCAGTTTAAAAATGGATGATTAAGGTCAATTTCATTGGCACATTACATAGGACTTGTAATTAAAGAGTAGATTAAAGTTAATTATTTGTATCTACCTACATGTAAAAAATCTACATGGCTAAGACTGATGGTATTAGTCAGTATCTGTCTTCCCTTTCTTCCACAGTAATAGAATCTGAGTACATCACCCCCCATAGTAAAATCTTTTTGTATGTGTGTAACTGAGGCAGATTTTTTCTTTAATTTGATTTATATGTGGAATATAGAGAAACTGAACCAGGGGCGAGGGAAAAAACAAGTTCTGTGAGCTGACCATGGATCAGGAGGCAGGAAAGTGGTCAAAACAGGAATGGGAAGAGGAGCTAGAGAAATGGACATTGTGTTATAGTGGTGGGAGTACTACAAGGACAATTCCTAAGGGGATAAATCAAATAAGTTCCAAAAATTTTAGTACATTTTAATAAAAATGTTCTGAATGATTCCTAGTATTTAGACATTATTTAAAAAATTCTTTGAGATTTCAAATGTGATTCTAAATGTTCTAACTTTATGGTTCCTTGGTCAGTGGTTCTAGGCATGTATTTATTATATTTCTTGGTTATATTTTTTGGTTATTATATTTCTTGGTTATGTATCATAAAAAATCTTTAAAATCCTTATTTTTGTTTACATTTCCTTCACTTCCTGAAAGATGGTTATTCAAAGTTTTCAAAGTATTTCTCATTAGTTTCAGCATCCTCTGAAGGGTCTTTAACCTTAAATATATTGTACCAGATAAAATTAAGCTAATATTGTACAAGCCTGTTATTTAAAAATATATGGGTAAATAGCAGAAAGATTAAGTAAAATTGTTAAAAGTGTCGTTCCCCTCCCTCCCCCCAGGGGACAAGATTTGGTGAAGGGGAGGGGACAGTAAAATATTTCTCATTAATGTTCATTTGTTGTTGATTTGTTTTAGTGTTGCTTGTATTTTATAATTGCATGCACATATTACTTTGAATAAATAGATGTGATTAAAATGGAGTAATAAATTACATTCCCACATATGTAAAAAAATGAACATTTTTAGCACCTTTGTGGATTTACTGTCATTTCTTTTATGATTTGGACCTGAAAAATTCTTAGCAACATCTAATTTGGTGATTGATACTCAGATTTGGAAGTCATTGACAGCTCTAGTAGCTACCCTTAGACCACCATAAGGAGAGAGACACTAGACAAACTAGTGAGACCAGGGGGAGAGCAAGGAGTTCCACCTATTTCATCCATAATTTTTAATCTCTCAATCCAGGCATCAGGTAGTTGAGATGACCTCAGTGCCAGCCGTCATCTGGCTGTAACAGTGTGAGAGAACACGTGGCCTAGCTGAGCTCAATCCACCCCAGATTTGTGTGCAAAATAAATGATTGATTTAAGTAATTGTTCAAGCTGAACTGACTACACATTGAGCATAATTCCCCTTTAATTTTCAGGTGATTGCATGGTTCACATCCATTGACAGTGTGCAAATCATATTAAGAAATTGTTTGCCATACAGATGTTTTACCACTTAGAAGTTTACTTACTGATGTATGCACTCATGTATTCCATATCCTTTATAATACTAACTCCAGGTTAAATAAGTAAAAATGTCTCCTTCTATGGGAAGATAGTAGAGTCATTTTTGCCTATGAAGGAGGGTATATGTCAATAAAATCTCTGACAGAGAAAAAAGTTATACCTGTTTGCTTCTTTATCTCAATTTAAATATAATTTACTATGTAATTTCTTGATTATAAAGACTGCATAGTCATCAGTAAAAATAAGTTCACAAAGTATTGCACAAAAGAAAAATATCACTCATAATCCAGCCATTTGGTGATAATAAGTATAGTGCCACATAAGCATTCTTTCTTTTATAATGAATTTGTATGTAGAAAAAAAATGTACATTTTGCAATGTCTATTTTGCAGTATATTTAGATAAGTAGTATTTACAATGAACATAATGAAATATTCCGAAACAAAATCAGCTATATCAGAATAATCCCAGCTTGTAGAATTCAGACTTCTAAAAAAAGTCTATATAAACTCAAAAAGTTGATACATGTTATTACTTAAAACCTATCTTTCCTATGATAATATATTATTGAAGGAGATTAATTTCACTCTTTCTCAAAATTACTGTTGTCTATATTCACTTATGCTCTAGTAATACATTTTGTCATCACATACTTTACTAAGATATGATAAAAAATAAGCATGATATAAAGACGTTTTAAGTGATCTAGTTAATGTGCTTTATATTAAATTTTGTTAGTTGTGCTACATTATATAAATAATATTGGTTGACAAAGAACACTTCTCACATTTATATTCCAAATCTTAAAATTTGAAAAATGAGGGAAAATCAACATTTTATATAACTATTAGCATTACCTTTGATATTATATTAACTTTCTTCCATAAACACTCTTTACCTTTTATTACCATTCCTCACGAAATTTTGTAATAATCTTTAAAAAGAAATATAAACCAGGCAGTAGTCCAATAATCTATCATATGCTATTAGCATTATTTGCTTATAAAGAATAATGTAATTCAGCATTTACAAAAAAAAATTTTTCTTTTAAGTATCTTGAACTTAATAAATATGCACATCAGATGCAGGAACAATTACATATTTACAGTAAAAGAAAATGAAATGGTTAAACAGTTCTTGAAATGACCCATATGTGTGTGAGGATCACTAACTGTTTATACTGACTCCACTGTATAAATCTTCATTTAGGATTTTTTTTTTTTACTTGTCTCATGTATTTTATCCAAACTGATTAAGTATAGCTGTTATTTTTTGTTGAGAACCCATTCGCAACCCAAAGTAAATTCTGTCTGGGTGTATACAATCTCTGTCACAGAGATAGTTTTTAAAATAATTTTTAAATGTTTTATATATTGAAAGAGATCTTAAACTACATAATTCTTACTGTTTTTAAAGATGAGTGTATTTTTATTATTTTTAAGCCACACACATAGTATTAGCAAATATTTTCTTGAATATTTCTAATACATTTTCACTTCAAAAAATATAAAAACGTATCCTTACTCATATTCCTTTGTAAACACTAAATAATCATTTTCCTACTCTTTTGATTCCTGTATCATTATCATTCCATAGGATAGTTTTCATTTTGCTATTTCAGTTATTCTACCTGTAACACTCAAATATCTTAATATGAAATCATTACCTTTAGTTTGGGAAATGCTTTAAAATATTATAAAATAATTTTTTGTGATGGTTAAAGAATAGCAAGTAGTTGCCTTTAGAGAATATAAACACTTGAAAATAGGAACTTAAATTATCCATCTCAACATCCTGCCTTTTTCACTAAATAATGTAAATAACAATCACAGAAATAACAAAATACGAGGAATAAAAAATCATTCTCTTAAAAAGTAACCTAATTTTTATGATGTTTTAATGAGTATGTCTTTACATTATATTTTCTTTATTATTGACATTTACTATTCATCACCAAACAGACCTATTACTTTAATTCTAATATAATCCTGAAATACAGATAAAAACTCATGTCATTTATGAAGTCCACAAGGCTAGTAGTAGTAGTTGCTAGAGAGCTTACTCATCTCTGTTATACCTATTTCAAGAATATCAAAGCCTAACTCTTAATACTCCATAACTTCAAAATTGCATACTACTCTCTGTGTCTATTAAATTAAAAAGTGGTCTTGAGAACTCCCCATGGAGTCATTTTCAGATCCCTGATTATATACAGGACTGATGCTACCAGAAATAATGCAATATTGTAATTTATCTAAAGCAGTTCTACTTTAAGTTGTTTAAACACATCATTGAAATCTTAACACTTCTGTTTTATTTGTTGATTCAAACACACAACTGATCCTATGTCTGGTTTTCAATGTTTCATTGCTTAGATAATGATGTGTTCATTAAAATCTCCTAATCGCTTAGTGTTCAGCCTGGGCTTTAGTGCTGAGATAGATCTAAAACTTTCTATTAGTCAGAAGCAAAGAGAAATGGTAAACAATATTTATTCCCCAAAGAACTGCAGCTATCTCATAAAGGCTTAGTTGATGTAAAATAATAATGTTCTGATGAATGGAGTCCTAAATGATTATTTCTAGTTATTTGCTCACTAAATGTGATTAGGGATTATAGAAAAAAAAAACTTTACATAGCAAAGAATTACTAATAAAGGAATTCAAGCAGCTGACTTGCTGATGCTGCATTCTGTGGGCTCATGAGATTTGCTATCCAGTAAATACACATTCTTTTGATTCAGAGCTGTTTAGCACAGGTTAAGTGATTGTCCTAAGACTAAGAATGTGACATGAGCTATAGTTAGCAATTATAAGGAAAGAGATCACACACCACCATATTAACCACTTTTAAATATATATTATGAGCAATTCAGGTAAACTGAAATCTGGAATTGGTTTGCAAAATATTATTTTCAGACATACATAGTTTCCTTGCTCATCATGTTTTCATAATATAATGATATGGATAGTACTATATTAAAATAATTAATGGTAAGTATAAATCTTGAATGTGTATTAGCTTTGTAATAATTTTTATAAATATAGTTTCTGTCCCTATAGAGTATGCATTCCTTTAAAAGCATTTTGAACATTTATTTACACACACACACACACACACACACACACACACACACATTCAGCCTCATGGTACAAATTAACATTTTTATTCTTTTTTTTTAAGATTTATTTATACATACAAGCTGGGTTACTGGCCAGAGGCATGGGTCGGCGAGAGGGTTAACCAGAGACAGAGTGGGGAGCAGAATAGGCAGATCAGAAATACACTGCTGAAGGGAGCAGCAGGCGAGCCAGGAGAGGTTTGCCACACCATGTGGAATTCTCCCTGGCTGGGCATCGAACTCGCATCACCGCTGTCGATAGCGCCACAGCGCAACGCTCAACTACTGCTCCACCAGGGAGGCCCCAACATTTTTATTCTTAATGTCGCAGGGGTTATCCCTTGATTCTCACTCGCTCCTTTCCATCCCAATTCCATGAGAACAGAGGATGATAAAAATACTGCTTAAGATTTGATCAATTTCAATAAAAAAAAACACACACACATAACTAAACCAACATAATTAAAAGCATATCTAGAGTCCTTGTGACTCCTAACATGGAAGTTCAGTTTGATGCTAATATCAGACATAACTGGATGCAAGGACAACTCAATCCAGACCAGAATGATTTCTCTAGCTTTTGAGTCTATTCCACTGATACTGATTTCAATCACAGGTCAACTACATGCATATACACATATATACATATGTGTGTGTATATATATATATGTGTGTATGCATACATACATATATTTGTATGTTTATAAAGTTGGTCGCCTATCTTTTCAAACTATAATCCAAAAGAAAGATGAAATCAACTCATCAGAAAATCTAATTTCTCCTATTGAGTCAAAATCTCACCTCTTTATCAAAGAGTTCCAGAATATGAGTTTGTCTTTTTTGTGAGTGAGCAGTTGGCATTACTTCCAGCCCTTGAATGGGATGTGGTAGGATTAAATGATTAAGATCACAGATTGTTACCACCTCTACCCTGTCCAGAGCTACACTGGATTTCATTAGCAGGAAAAATGCTAAGCATTCAAATAGCATAGATTCTCTATCCATAGGAAAACCACACATATCAATTTGCCTATTGTTAATAATATGATCTCTTTTAACTCTACAAAGTATGTAGATTTTGTTGCTTCACAGAGGATGAGATTCACTTCCCCTCTTCCAGAGAAAATAATTGAGTTCATTTGGGTTCAAAGTTTTATTTTCTTCATTTCTATTAATGAAATAAAGATATTTCCTCTATTCTCTCAATGTAAAGCAGCACTTTAGAGAGAATGAAAAGAATGAATAGATCATTATTAGTAATGCATCAGTTGGGCCAGGGTTAAATAATTGGCATGAACCCTAACTGCAAGGTGAATGAAGGTTTTGCTCACAGGCGCTATTTCATTTATTACACTGGTCAACATTGAGATCATTACTGACTTTAAAAGGCCCTAATCTGTAGTATCTTGGTGTGCTGAACATGAATAAAGCCTTGAAAATTTTTTATTAGTTCTTGTTTTGAAGATATTTCATATAATTCATTTTATATGTTTTACTGTGTAAATTTATACAGTAGGACTACAACAACATCCTAAATCAACCTAGAATGATGTAATATTGCATCGCATTGCATAATGCCATCATGCACACATCATCCATAGTTGATTGCTTCATTTTCTGATGCAATGCATTACTACTGCCAGGCAGCTGCTGAAGTAAGCTGACGCCAGCAGTGCACTATATAAAGCCCTGGAGGAAAGGGTGAGCATTGAAAATATTTCAGACTTTGTGTGAGACAGTTTAAGCTACTGTTCCATAGAACTGTTATTATTTTATACACTTAGGCACAATACAGAACACTAATGCCTCGCATGTGCATTAATAGCATGGACAATTTCTGCTTTGTTTGTGGGCAAGTGACATTTGCCAACCAGAAGAAAAGTGTCTTTTCTTTTGAAGAAGGCTTATCATCTTGACTTGGGATGCAAGGTTGGTGACCAAGGCAAGCCTTGGGCCCCGCATATATGCTGTGCTACATGGACAACACAACTTTCACAGTGGTTAAATGACAAAAGACCATTAGTGTCGTTTGCAGTCCCCATGGTGTGGAGAGAGCCAAGCAACCACATAAAAGACTTACTTCTGCATGGTTCCTCCTCTTTCTGGCAGAATAATGAATCAAAAGAAGTCGAGAATAGTCTACCCAAACATTCTGTCTGCATTGAGACCAGTTCCACATGGTGAGGGACTTCCTATTCCAGAACCTCCAGCAGAATATTCTCTTGATTCATCTGATGACAACAAGGGTGAGCCGACCTGTTCTTCTCCTATTCCATCAGCATGGAGTGATCCAGGTTTTCACTGTGGTGCATCATCAACCCCACACAGATTAACACAGGAACAACTTAATGACCTGGTTCGTGATTTGGACGTATCCAAGAACAAGGCAGAATTGCTAGGATCAAGACTCCAACAATGGAATCTTCTAGAAGATGATGTCACAATTACTTTCTATTGAAAGCACCACCAGCAGCTGGAGCCTTTCTTCAGAAAGGAAAATACTCTGGTATTCTGTTCCAATACTGAGGGCCTCATGAATGCCTTAAAAATCACTCATGGCCCACAAGAATGGAGATTATTTCTAGATTCTTCGAAACTGAGTCTTAAGGCTGTGCTTTTGCACAGTGGAAACCATCTTCCATCTGTTCCAGTAGTGCATGCTGTCCACATGAAAGAGACATACGATAAGTTAATGCAGCTACTGAATTCAGTTGAGTAGAACAAGTACACTGTTACATCTGTGGTGATTTGTAGCTAGTTGCCTTTTAATGGGACTGCAGCAGGGATATACAAAATACATGTGTTTCTTATGTGAGTGGGATAGCCGTGCAAGTGAATTGCACTACTTGCAGAAGGAATGTACTCGCAGGCAAAATGTAGAAGTTGGAGAGAAGAATATCCAGTACCCAGCTCTGGTTGAGGCTCACAAAATCCTGCTGCCACCCCTTCACATCAAACTAGGTTTGATGAAGAATTTCATGAAAGCCATGGACCGGACCTCTCCAGCTTTCCGATACCTGCATGAAAAATTTCCTCAACTCAGCGAAGCAAAGATTAAAGAGGGAGATTTTGTGGGTCCTCACATTTGAGAGCTCTTCAAAGATGACCGGTTCGACAAGTTGCTGCAGGGTAATGCAAAACAAGCGTGGAATGCTTTTTACCTAGTGTTTACAAACTTTCTTGGGAATGTTAGGGCAGAAAACTACAAGGAACTAGTAGAAGACATGCTGATGTAGTATCAGAAACTTGGCTGCAGTGTGTCTCTCAAGATCCACTTCCTTCATTCCCCTCTGGATTTCTTCCCTGAAAACTCATATGGTTAGTGATGAACATGGTGAACATTTTCATCAAGATATCCCATCAGTAGAACAAAGATACCAGGGAAAATGGCCCGCTGCGATGCTGGCTGACTACTGCTGGACACTCCCCAAAGATGCTCCTGAACAGCTGTATAAGAGTCAAACGAATAAATATAAAACATAGTCTATGACTTGATTTTTTACAAGTATTCACCATCGGCCTGTTACTATTGGCATGCATTTTGTGATGTAAACATCAGTTTATTGCAGATTACAAAAAAAGTAGAGCCAAAATCAGAATTTGACTGTCATATTTGTGTTGAGCACATACCAATTGATAGGCAATGACTAATTTTATTTCAGTAACATGACTTTCGTAAAAATTTGTTGACCAGTGTTATATATTAAGTCAAAATTAGCATTTTATAAGGCTAAATAAATGTGGTCAGATTTAGTACTAAAATGAGGACTGAGACATTTCATAGTTAAATATTTGTGACTTTTTACAATTATCAAGTTTATCACTATTAAAACTTTACTATTTTGTAATCAGCTTTGGTCAATGTTCTCTATACCACAGGCACATATACTTGAATGATATATACACACATGCATGCATGCTCACAGGCATGCCTACCTGCCTACGTGTATTTAAAATAGAATGGAAAGAGCAAAATTTAAAAAGACTGAGCTTTGTGATGCCCAAACCCTTTTTTGTTTTCCATTTGTGGTTGTGATTGTTTTTAGACCAGTCGCCCCTAATTTCATTGAAAATACTGGTGGATATTAACTGAAATGACCTCTCATAAATCAACTATAATGAATGATTACTTCATGTGTTGTTTAATTTTATTAATTTGGAAAATGTGAACTCTATAATATAAACTTATGTGTAGCTCATGTATATATTTCACTTTTCCTTTTTAGATGTGTTCCTGGATTTTCTGATCAATTTTGTCAAATTATATAAATGAATGTTCTTCATCACCATGTCTACATGGTGCAAACTGTGAAGATCAAATCAATGGATATATCTGCAAATGTCAAAAAGGTAATTATTGAAAAATAGTATACACACTGCATACACATACATGTTCATATATATATATATTTGTATGTTTTTGTTTGAATATAATACTATCCACTCCACCGGTGTTACTACCAACCAAGTTCTAAATAACAACCACATTTATAAAATGGAGTTTCTTCGATACTAGAAAGCAAACACTTAGGCTATCATCAGGACATCCTGGCGCTTACTGTATATTTGTATTTGTGAATTTTATATAAATCTCAGACTTCTGAGCTCTATATCAATTATGTATGGCACACAAGTACTTTATAAATATTAGCATTTATTAATATTTACATTATTATTTCTTCCAATAATTGTTAGTAAGAGAATATACAGAGTAAACATATCTTGTTCAAGAAATAAATCTCATTAAAAATTTGTGTTTTGCTATTTCTGCCTTTGGTCATAAAAATAATAATAAAGATAATCAATATCTATGTAGAAATAAACAAGTAATGTCCCTGCACCTTTTCCACACTTTTCTCTGGTTCTTTAACTTTTCAGATTTCTTCCTTTCTTTCTGAAAACTTTTCAGATTTCTTCCTTATTTCATCTGTTATTCATCTTTGAATAACAGTCAATTGCAGCAACTCAAATGAGATGTTGAATACCAGAACTTACTTGAGTCGGAATAATCATTCAGAAATATATGTGAGAGATTTTTTTGGTCACTGAAAATAATTTTCACCAGTTACAGAAACCATAGAAGATTTGTGACAGTTTGTGTATAACACAGATTTCTGGATTTCTGGTTATTGTGTACCTTAAGAGAAATAACATTCAGGAAACTGTAGGTGTTAGAGCTCCTCTGTTTTATGTGAAGTTGTTTAAATAAGTAAACACCTATCAGTTGAGTGCCAACCTCATGCTATTTAGAAATTCACATTCACTCAGAGTTCTGCTGTGTTTTGGCACACTCAGTACTGATAGTAGTTTTTATTTGAGCAAGTAGTACATCTAGAGACATATGTATCTACACTTTGAAATAGCCACTTACACAAAAAGCTATAACTCTTACAGATAAAAGAAATACAATAAAGATTACAATTATCTGATATAAGAAATAAATGGTATTTCAAAACTTTTGAATCTTCCCAGTAAAAATAACTATCAAGATGTGAACATCTAAAACCCTGTTATAACTGTCATAAGCAGTGAATGCAATCCTACAAAAGCTATGACAAAAAAATACCCAGGTCATTTTATTATTTTGATGCATACCTTATAGTTGGTAATTCCATTTTTTATGTTAATATGCATCTCGCTATTGCTAGATTTATTTTGATGCTCCAGGTAAAGATTCCACTTATTCTGAGTCACTTGGAAGCATGGAGCCATTTTGAAGCAGTTGCAGCAGAAGCCTCATTCTGAATATAATTTATCAGCTCCTTAGTTGAAAAGAAAGACCTCAAAAATACCCATCTGTGCTGTTAGGTGTTACTCAGAACTTGTTCCCATTTTGACTTAACTAATCATGAGTAATAACCAACTAAGCAAAAAACAAAATGTACAAATTCTTGGAAAATACTCTGGGAATCCTGCCAGACCTTTGTCCCTGGTCCTGAGGACTTTCTCCTTTCATAACTTAAACAAACTATTCATCCCTTGGAAATTATTTTAAGGATGATATTCTTACAGATTACCCTTATCCCTCTCATTTTTTTAACAGATAAAGTTTGATTCTTCCCGTTTTTAAATATTCCTTCAGTAAAATTCACTCTAGTGAATTTGCTCTAGGGGAAACTAGAGGACTCATGCACAATGTTATGGTCTTGATACATGCACACTTGGTAATGACCCCCACAGATGACCGTGTAACCACCATGGTCCAAAATGCACCTCTGCCACTGCTTGTGGTCTTTCCTTTCTTCATCCCCAACACACTCTGACTTGAATACAACTCTACTTTTTTTTTTTTTTACCATATTTTCTCTATAAAAATTCTATTTTTCAGCTCCTCTTTTTCTTGAATTTTGCATTTTAGATTTTAAGGCCAATGTAGGAAGACTTTGGCATATAAGGAATAATAATTATAATAATAATTATATATATAATAATATATATAATAATATATATAATATATTATATATTATATAATTATATATAATAATATATATAATTATATATATATATTATTATATATATTATTATATATTATATATATTATATATTATATATAATAATATTAGATATATATAATATATTATATATAATATATAATATTAATTAATATTATATATTATATATATATAATATATATATATATATATTATATATATATAATAATATTAGATACATTATATTATATATATAATATATTATATATATTATAATAATATTAGATATATTATATATAATATATAATATTAATTAATATATATTATATATAATATATCTAATATTATTATATATAATATATAATATATATAATATATAATAATATATATAATAATAATTATATATATAATAATAATTATATAAGGAATAATAATTAGCATGTAGACAGAATCAAGTATTGACCATTTAATTTTAATAACAATGTTGTGAAAAAGGTACTATTGTTACTTAATTTTACCAAGGAGGAAACAGTACCCAAATTCTTTGAGTAATCTTCTGCAGCTCAGTATTGGCAGAACTGAGATTCACAACCAAGAAAAATGGCCTAGTGCTTGTGCTTTTAGCATTTCTCATGTTCCCCATGAAGAGCCTTCACTGAATAACATCCCATAAAATTGAAAGTATGTGAGATGATTAAATTGTAGCAATCTGCTATATAACAATATAACTATTGTTGGCAATATTGTATTTACACCTAAAATTTCATTAATAGGATAGATGTCATGTTAAATGTTCTTGCTAGAATAAAAAGAAATCAATTTGATAGACATTAAAGGGGAAAAAAACATACCTTTACAAATAAGATCTTGCAGTGTCTCACGGCTTAATCTGGAGGTTAGCGATTGTAACCACTGAGATTTCTTCAGAAAGGTCTCCCACTCAGATCTATATGATTATCTCCTAAAAATCTCCCACAAGTAAAAAATGAACACATCACATTTTTCTGAGTAGTTCATAGCAATTTGCCTTTTCCAAATGTCATAGAAAGACCGATTCATTTAGCTTATACACTGCTCTCTCATCCGTGGAGGAAACAAGTCTTAAATACTGTTGGTAATTCTGTCTTAGGTTCTAGTCTAAATCATTATCCTTACCTTACACAGACCTGAATGGAAATCTATGTTCACTAGGAATATTTACTTAAATCTTTAAATTAGTTAAGTACTATAAATTATTTCTATTTTCTATATCTATCAGTTGTGAAAAAATTCCTTAGGTTCATATAATGTCAGTACTCATCAGACTTCTCTTGTCATCATGTAACAGAAACTCTGTGGTCATAATCTTAGATGACTCAACTCTACCTCAAGTTTTATAACTTTTATTATCTTTTATCTCTTCCCTTTTCTTTTAGTCCAAACAGTGCTGCATGAAACTTGCAACATTTTGGGGAAAAAACAGGTTGAATAATTACATATTATTTACTCACTGGGTATGTTATTTATATCTGAAATTTACAACTGAAATTTAAAATGGAAATACATAAGCTAAAAGATGCTAAATATTATTTAGTTTTCTCCCATGAACTCCTAGTAGAGCAGTAGTATTCTGATGGGTCTTCACCAAGTGTTAAGAACATGTTGAAAAAGTCTACTCCATTTGGAATGATGGAAAATGTTGTATAATGGCAGCCAGGGCCATAGCTAGCATGAAGCCCTCACCTTTTCTATAAACAGACAAATTATATACATATACCCCTGGCTCCAAGCTAATAAGGTAGACATACTTGACAGATGGAACACAGGTAGGATTTCAGACCTCACTCATGATCTCTGCATGGGATTTTCATTCATGTCACAACCTGAACAGTCAGATCAGTCCCAATCATAAAGTCTATCCTCTGAATATGTAGTGAACTAAATTATTTAGTTAATGTGTTTCCATTGAATTATCACTAGAAGCTTTCAGAGTATTTTACAAAATAAAACTCACTTTTGTTTTAATTTAAATAGTCCCATTTATAGTATTACATAAAAATGTTTAACACTGAGGGCCTCCTTGATGGCACAGTGGTTAAGCACTGCACTGTGGAGCTGTTGGCAGTGGCGATGTGAGTTCAACACCTGGCCAGGGAAATTTCCACATGGCGCGGCAGACCTCTCCTGCCTTGTCCGCTGCTCCCCTCAGCAGTGTATTTCCTCAATCTGCCTATTCTGCTGGCCACTCTGTCTCTGGTGAACCCTCACACCTCTCGCCTATACCCCAGCTTGTATGCGTAAATAAATAAATCTTTAAAAAGAAAATGTTTACCACTGAGTAAATGAAGCCACAGTTACACCATTATGAGCAAACAAAGTGGAAGAAACAATCTCTATATGGCAACTGTGAATGCTTTGCCCAGAGTTGTTCTCAACCCCTGGGGCTGTCTCTGTCTGTGCCTACATATCTTTTATACTCAGGGTGAGTGGAATATCTGAGTGTAAACTGCAGATAAACAGTTTGTTCTTAAGTATCATTCATTTGAAAGCAAAAATGTTTCATTATAGTTAGGGCTAAAAAAAAAAAAAGCAGAGTAACAGACATTATGTCCTAGAGGGTTTGGAGGAGGTCATTTCTGAATGTCTAAGCAATTTCATTGGTGAAAAAGGATATGGAGGTGTGGAGTATTCTATAGCAAATTTCACTATCAAGTCACTGACATGGTATATTAAAAAAAGAAAAAAATAAGTACTGGCAGGAATGGAGACCAGACTCTGCTGTGCCATGTGCAGTCACGAGCTTTGGGTTAGGGAGATTCGACTGTGAAGTTGATGGTAGATCCCTTGTAAGCCATTTATTTCACTTAATGCCATAGGTTCTTGAACTCATAGATTATAATGTTTTTCATCTTCCTGATTGTGGCTAAGGTGGTATCTCCAGAGAGTCGTACCTATAGTACTTGGAGTTACTCAAAGGCCTTTCCTCCTAATAATTTTTTAAACATTTTATTCCTGTCATTAAAAGCTTTTTGCTTAAGTAACTAGAGTAGTCTCTTTTTCTTATTCTGAAACTGACTAACTTACTTTCTATCCAAGCTGGTTATTCTTGACCCAAAGGCCTTGATGATCAGTTTAGTTTAACTCCAGGCCCACTTGCTTCAAGGATAGAATATTAGCAATAATTTTAACTTCCCCTGTATCTCTCTCTGAGCACATTAATATCCCTCCATTGTGTAATAACTATTCTGAATTTTATATACAACATTCCCTTAGTGTTCCTTAGAATTTTATTGCATATGTATGCATCTCTAAGGACCATTATTAACTTAGTATGTCTTTGACTTTTATGAGAATAGTTTTCACAATGTAAGTTTTTTTTTTATGGAATATACTTTTATGTTCAAAAAATTGTTTGTGAGATTCAACCAGTGAATGGCTGGTTATAGTAGCTGGTTACAAACCCTGCAAAAAAAAAAATTATATCTTTATATGCTCTCCATAGTAGAAAGGACTGCAATATTAGCTTAACACAGGAAGGGTCATTACAAAATGGAGCCTTGTACAAGTATTTACTAAATTTTGGTCTTCTGGCAGCTCTAAGTTTGACCTGGATTCTGTCAGATCTTTTAAAACTGGGTGTTATTTCTCTTACTGTAGTGTAATACATAATTTATAAATGCCCCAGAATATTTAATTGCTTCTTTATATTATCAGGGAAGAACAGTGAGGCTATATTGCTAAGTAGCAAGAAGAATAAGACTGTATTACCTTAAAACCATGGTTCAAAGAATGCTGATGGATAATGCAGAAAAAAATAAACTTTTAAATTCACAATTAAAAAATTTCATAGGTAGTTTGTAAGTGGAAATGCTTGCCAGTGAAGATCTATTGTATCTACTTAAAATAGTACATTTAGATTTAGTCTTAGCAAAGAATTTTTTGGATCTGACTCTAGAAGCAAAGGCAAAAATAACTAGTAGGACTTGTCAAACTTTATATGGCAAAGAAAATAATTGATAAATGAAAAGGCAAACTACTCAATGGAAGAAAATATTTTCATTATGCAGTTGGTGGTTAATATTCAAAATATGTAAAGAACTCAACAGCAAAAAGAAATCTAATTTTAAAAAATAGACCATGTGAATAGACATTTTTCCTAAGAAGGTATTCAGGTGGCCAGCAAGTACATGCAAAGATGTCCAATATCACTAATCATCAGGGAAATGCACATCTAAACCACAGTGAGCTATTATTTCATGCCTGTTAGAATGAATATTATCAAAAAGAGAAGAAATGAAAAGTGTTGGTGAAGTTGTAGGGAAAAGAGAAGCTTGTACACTGTTGGTGGGAATGTGAATTGATGCAACCGCTGTGGAAAGCAGTACAGAAGTGCCTCAAAAGCTGAACTGTCATACATTCCAGCAATCCCATTTGTGGGTTTTTATCAAAAGAAAACAAATAACTAACTAAAAAATCTGCACTCATATGTAAATTACAGCATCAGTCACAAAAACCAAAATAAGGAAACAACATAAGTGTCTGCTGATGAATGAATGGATAAAAAGAAAAGTTAACTAGTATTTATCTACCTATCTATAGCTATAAATAGGTATATTGGAATATCATTCATCTGTAAAAAAGAATGAACTAATGTCATTTGTAAAAGCCTGTTGGCCTGTGGGAGCATTATGCTAAGTGAAATAAATCATAGGGAAAACGACAAGTACTGAATAACATCATTTATATGTGGAGTCTAAGGAAACCCTCCCAAACAAAACGAAGCAAACAAACAAACTTATATATACAAAGAACATATTGGTGCTATCAGAACAAAGGTGTGAGTTATGAGGAAAAGGCATGATGGTGGTCCTAATGTGCAAACTTCAATTTATTAAATAAATTAAGGGGATGTAATACACAGCACAATACATATGATATTCATATTTGAAAGTTACTAAAAGAGTATACCCTATAGTCCTCATCATATATAAAAAAGTTTCTAACTGTACAATAATAGATGTTAACTAAACTTATTGTGATCATTTTACACTATATGCAAACATTGAATCATTATGTTATATATCTGAAACTAGTATAATTTTATATGTGAATTAGAGCGCAATAAAATCTTGGAAAAAAATGAAATACTACAGGTATTACTATAAAACATTGTGTATGTAGATATCTGTAGTAGTTGCTTTCCTTTGAATTTAAGATTCATAGCAGATAGAACTATGGGTGTGTTTATTCTATTGCTTTCTCTGTATTTATTCCAATATAAAATATATACAGATATTTGGCTGTGTAATATAAAATTGTACCATAGATACAAAATGAAACTTTACCACATACTTGATTCTAAGTGAAATAAATCAGAAGGCGAAAGATAAATGCCAGATGTTGTAACTAATATGTGGACTATAAAGTTTTTAATTTAATAGTCACATAGGGTAATCGGAAAAACTAACCTTTATAGCTAACTACAGAACTTTAGCACCAAGAGGAGAGGGGTCAGGGGGTGGAGAAGGGGAAGAGGGGAAAAACAAGGAGGGAGGGTGGCGTAATTGTTTGCAGTGGTGGAGCATGGATGAGTTTGTGGTGGATGGTAAAGATAAATAAATAAAAGAAAACTAAATAAAAATACTTGCTTTCTTTTCTACTGAATTGTGATATTAGAGCAAATTGCTTATGTTTCTTTAAGTTTAATTCTCTCATCTACTAAACAGAAATATTAGCTACCTGATAGAATGATTATGAAGATAAATAGATTATTTATCTAAAATACCTAGCATAACTATAGCCAATAGTAAGAGCATGTACATATTATACATATGTGTGTGTATGTATAGTCATATAAGCATATCTATAAAGTATTATCCTTACATTTTTTCCCATTAAATATGTGCTTTGTGATTATGTTTACCAGGATGGTCAATACATCACTGTGAGGAGGAACTTGTGTGCATTTCCAGATCACATATTCATAGAATATGAAGAGAAATTGAACCGGGCTTTTATTCAACATGTTTATGCCCACTTGGATTTCTGGTAAAGTTTATTGTTGGTTTTGTTTTGATATTTTCTACTGTCTTTGAAATATAGTGAATAATAGAATATTATTTGTGAAAAATAAGACTGAAGAAATTAATCTTAATGCTATTCTCCTTCACTCTCTGTGCATACTATACTTCTCAGCATTCTCCCTTCTCTTCTTGTCCATCCATCATATCCATCACACCCTCAACTGCTCCTTTCAGTAGGAAAACATTCTGACAAATTGATGTACACCAAGGTGCAAGTGACTTAATGTATTGTCCTTTAATGTTTTAATGCATTTGGAAGGAGGATGCCAGTAGAGCAATTACTTAATATTGTCAGTGTCCTGGCAACACTTACCTACATCTTGCCCAAGGACATAGTACTACATGCAGGATTGGATTCAGAGTATTGTGTGTTCAAGGAGGATGAATCTGCTTCCTTGGCAAATTTGGATTGGTCAGAACTCCATTAACACTAGAGTAGACATATTTACCTTCGTAGAAATGTCTCTGTTAAAAGACAACAGTTGACCCCAATTCCTTTGAAGTTAACCACAGTGCATGAATATTATAAGGGAACAATTGACAAGACTATCCTGTCATGAATTTTTAAATGTATATTTATAAATATTATTTAAAGTAGATAAACTAGTCTTAACTGAGATTAAGGCTAAGTAATTAATTAGAAAAGGCATACAGTGAGGTGATCCAGAACAAGATTAAGGAATCAGATTTCAAAGGAATGTGAGGCCTGACTAGTGCCTAAAAGAGAGGTGTAAATGTGAATATAGCTAGAGACTTCCAAACTGGAAGCTCAGAAGGGAAAAGTCAGTATTTAAGGAGGATCCACTGTAGATGGTTAAGGAATTGAACACAAAAATGGCCAAACCTGTTATCAAAATGAAAGAATTTGAGAGAAAACCTAAGCTTAAGTCAGGTAATCTTTCATTTTGTTTTGTTGGTTTTTTTTTTTAAAGATTTATTTATTTATGCATGCAAGCTGGGGTACAGGCCAGAGGCGTGGGGTGGCCAGAGGACGCACCAGAGACAGAGTGGGGAGCAGAACAGGCAGATCGTCGGAAATACACTGCTGAGGGGAGCAGCTGGTGAGACAGGAGAGGTCTGCCGCACCATATGGGAATCTCCCTGGCCAGGCATCGAACTTCCGTCTCCGCTGCCAACAGCACCACAGCACAGCGCTTAACCCCTGCACCACCAGGGAGGCCCAATCTTCCATTTTGATGAGTACACCCAAGACTCATCTGTCTGCAAGGGATACAGCTAAGCTAAAATACGACTATCATCTTCCTTTCTCTTAGAGTCCTCCAATCCTGGCTTTGCCCTGGGAAGAGGATTTTCCTTTAGTATTATCAGAGGTATAGATCTATGAGGACAAATTTCAGGCACTTGAATATGGGAGACATTTGAAACTAAGAAAGTAATTTTTATGATACTCAAGATTACTTACTCAAAGAGTTAGTAGAAATGGTAAAAATATTTGTAAAAATAAATAAGAGATATAACCTTTATTTAATAATATTCCCTTGTCAATGCAGCTTCATATATGGAAATCCAAATCACTTAAAAAACATACAAGATTATTTTTTTATTCAACACAAATGATTTACTGCCAGGTATCCTAAAAATACCTTTAAAAGGTTAATCCGCTAGCATATGTTCTTTCAAAATTGAAATGGGAATCAATTAACACTTTTCCATTTCTTTTTTTTTTTTAAGATTTATTTATTGTTAGATACAAGCTAGGGGGGCAGACCAGAGGTGCATGGCAGTGAGAGCGTTCACCAGAGACAGAGTGGGGAGCAGAACAGGTAGATCAACTGAAATACATTGCTGAGGGGAGTAGCAGGCGAGGCAGGAGAGGTCTGCTGGGCCATGTGGGAATCTCCCCGGGCCGGGCATAGAACTCACGCAGCAGCCACTGACAGCTCCACAGCGCTGCACTTAACCCGTTGTGCCACCAGGGAGGCCCAACATTTATCTATTTCTTGATGAAAGCATGAAATCTGAAGGATAAATATATTAATATATGTTAAAAATGTAAAAATCCTGAAAATATAACTTTATAAAACCACAGGTTTACTAAATAGAGGGAGTAATTTTAGATATCAAATACATTTTAGTAAGGTATTTGATTAAGTTGAAATGGATATTTTTTATAATCACTATTGTAAATATTTGAAAGCTAAAATAAAACAAAAATCTACTCTAGTAAGAGATAGTACATGGGGAAGAAGCTACAAAAACATAGGGAGATTCTACTTTTGTAAATACAGTAGTTATATTCTAAGAGGAATGAATTAAGATAGAGGAAATTTAGTTCATTGAAAGAGAATTTAACTTTAAATGTTATGCATGTCAGTGTTATTGCAGCATAGAGGCATTTAAAAAAAATTTTAAGATTTATTTATGCACACAAGAGCTGGGGTGTAGGCTGGAGGTGTGGGATAATAAGAGGATTCACCAGAGACAGAGGGAGCAGAACAGGCAGATTGACTGAGATACACTGCTGAGGGGAGCAGTGGATGAGGCAGGAGAGGTCTCTTGTTCCATATGGGAAGCTTTCTGGCTGGGGATGGAACTCCAGGGAGGACCCAGATAGGCATTTTAAATTAGATATTCCTAAAGATATGACCTTGACAATAGCTTGTCAATTATTAATTGGGAAAAAAGCAAAATATTTTTTGCTAAAATATAAGAAAATGTTCAAAATCCTGAGTGACTTTGAATGTTTCAATGATTAAAAATATTATGGTCAAGTTAGATGTATAAATTTTTAGTTTTTAAAATTGGAATGGTAAATCCACATGATCAATGAATTTTATTTTTTATATTTCTTTTCTCCCTTCCCCAACTAATCCTGAGATTAAATGGGTATACAAAAAGTAAGAATCATGGTCATGGTGAAATGTCAAACTTATTGGTATCCTATGTCTTTTAAGAAGAATCTCATTTGCAGAAAGAATTTGAAAGAGGCTTAAGAAACAAAATAGAAAGGATTAAAGGACAAGTAAATTGATTCTCATTAGGATTAAGGATTAAATATGAATGTAGAGTTTAGGTGAACATGAAAACAGTGGGCATAGGGAAGACTCGACAACTCACAGGGGGATGAATCATGGCATTCCAGCAGCAGATAGTTAAGAAGAGACTAGATTACATCGGTTATGACATTCTAGTGCAGTTGCTCATTTACATATTTCTTTCTGTTCTAATAGACTGTGAGCTCCTGAAAAGAAGGCATGATTTAGTTTCCATAAGAGCACCAAATATACGTGTTTTGATTTCGTTCATTATTATTGAAGTTCTTTATTAGAGATCTCAACACATAATCACGTTTGTTTTAAATTACCAGAATAATAATTGCAAGTTTTCTGCTATATCTGAGTCTGATTTTGATGACTTCTCTGTGTCTTAAAACTGTGTTTTCTATCTTTTGCATGCCTTGTAATTTTATATTTCAATCTGGGCATGATGAACATGAAAAAAAGAAACAGGTATGTCTGTAGTATGAGACTTCATTTTTCTAAGTCTAGGAGTAAGGCCATATTTGTTCTAATATCTTTGCTTTTGTCTCTCCTATAGTTGTTGGCTTTTCTTAGAGACTTCTTGAAAAGATAAGAGATGTCTGCTTATTTCAGTTTTAATCCTCAGTTCTTATCCAGAAGCCCCACTGATTTGGTAAAGTGTAGGGATGGGGAAGCTTTCAATAGTCCTGTGATTAGATCTTGGTTTTTCATAGTGCTTGTGCCTTAACTCTAGATTATGACCATCTCAGGCCCTTCCACTGAGGTAAGACAGGGAAGTTTCAGAAGGCTAAAGTTGGGTGTTTCCCTATTCCAAGTTCAATTAGGCTCTGGTAAAAGTTTCCCCTAACGCAGGCTTTATTAAGGAGGATAGAATTCTCAGGGAGCATTTCTAAATGATTATTCTCCCCTCCTCTTTTTGGAAGCACATGGGAATTTTTCCCCTGTCTTCCTTGTAAGAATGTGGTAGGTTTAACTGGTAAAAGTGTGGAGGATGCCCTAAGAGTAACCCTTCCACCCCACCCCACCAACCACACTGTACTTTTTAACTCTCAAGTTTATTCATAATGAGCATTTTGTCCAAGTTTACTTTCCTAACCTGGTACTGGCTTTAAGAGTGGTTTCTGTTCTTTTTTTTTTTTTTTTCTGCTTGATTAACCATCACTTTCTGTGTTCTGCCTGACTGTATCTCCAGTCTGGGGAGGAGGTGTGACAACTTTACCTGTGACCTTAAGTCTCAGACAGAGCTAAGAAGAATTGTAGATTTTCAGTTTATTCAGTTTTCGTTGTTGTTTACAAAGAAGGTAGTAATGACTTTCAAGTTTCTTATATGACAAATTTGAAGCCAGAAGTCCTGTGATGTTTCTAAGACTGAAAGAGATTATGAATGTATTTAAGGACAGTAGGTGAATATTCTTTCATTCATTGTATTTTTTTAATAAATGACCTCCTTATTTCAGTTAAATTTCTCAGGTATCTCACCTAGAATTAATTGCTAGAGGCCCTCGTAGAATTGCTTAAGATATTAATGTTGCTGGCAATCAGATTTTCTATTAGCATGTAAAAATAAAAAAATACCAGTTATCTTGTACATTTTAGCACACATATAGTATAAATCTGTATTAAGGACATTAAAAATTTTCAAAACATTAGAAATAATAAGCCTTTTATTTCTGATTATAACTTGAAACAATAAAACAATATAAACCATTAAATCTTTTACTGGAAGAATTTGTAATATCTTTTTCATATTAATCTATTTATATAAACCTATACTTCCTGAAGACATATTTTTCCTCAAATAGATCTTTAAAAGACACCACATTCTTTATAGTTATTTTTAAAAGGCTCTCTAAATGTGTTACCCAGCTGCATGTTTTTTGGGATTAGAGAAATTAATATTACTACAATTATTCTTTGATAATTAAGAGTAACTTGGGAAATTGGAAACTTGTTTTTCTTTATTTATGATAATTAATTTTTGTTAGATAATATTGAAGACCTGAACTCTCAGATTTTTCTCAATGTGTAAAGCTGTGTCAATCTCTGGCAAGTTAATAATTAGCGTGGGTTATTCTTTTTAGCACATCCAGTTGTGAAAGTGAATCAAAACTCTAAAGTACTTAATATTCTGAAATTCACATGCTCTGTTAAACAATTTAAGTTGTAACAGGGTGGTCCCCAGGAAAAAGGGAAGTTCCAGGTTTCCTGCCCCACCCAAAGGGGGGTGGAGCTGATCAGGGGAAAGAATCTAGAGAGGAGACAGGAGTAGAAAGGAAGCAGGATGGAGAGCAACAAGACCTGGGGGAGGCACAAGGAGCAGAGAAACAAGGAAGAAACTGTGCTTGCTTCTTAGTTCTGAACTGCTTAAAACAGATGTGGGTGAGAGATCCATCCAGAGTTTAACAATGGCAGCTTTTATCTTGATTTTGATTTTGCTCTTTTCCTTCCAGACTTGTCTGATTGTTTCTGACCCTTTTTCGTGGGTCCTGTCAGAAGGTGCTTTAGACTTGTGGTAGGCTTTCAGGCCTTGCTTTGGACCAACCCCTTTGGATGGGTAACTTTGGGTACTTGATTTGGAAGCTATATTCTTTGTTTTTTCTGTATTGCACACTAATTGTATTAAAGTTCCTTTCCATTAAAGGTCTTTATGTTTTGTCTTGATATGGCAGATGGCAAACCTATTTAGAGCAGGCAGGTTTGGGGTTTCTGGGGTACCCCCTCCCTATCCTGTAACAAAGTGAAAGAACACAATGTATTGAACATATTAGACTTGCAAAAAATTAATGATAAATGATCTAACTTTTTAATTTGATCAGCAATGCTCATTTCTTCAGTAAATAAATTTCTACCAAGCAAGATTTATCCATACCTTAACTGATAATTTTCAATGGCTCATGCTTATTGCATTTTGAAAATGATAGTGATGTCATTTTTAGAGTGGATGGATTTGAGAGCGGAGAGGGGTCTTTGGGTCCACTCTGGGAAAGGCTTCACCAGAGCTCCCTTCGGTGGCACACAGCAGTTTTCTTCACGAGGCAAAAAGACTCAGTTGTAAAGAACAGGTTTGTTAGGAAAAGTAACAAAGACGTATAGGACACTTGCACAGACACAAGCGGGCAGAAAGGGCTGCCCTTTTGTGAGGGCAGGTCAGGTTTTTATCCTCTTCTTTCTGTCAGGAGGGGCTCATCTTCTAGGAAGGTTCCTGTTTGCTGGGTAACTAGAATTAGAAAAGAGACCAGAGATTCTACAATGGGCTCAATCTCCATATCTTTGCCCCTAGACTGCAGTCTAGCTCCTTCCTATGTTTTGTAACTGAGGTGCTGGTGCCTACGGATTGCGCTCATGGTTATGTTAATTCCTTCTACCCCCACTTCCTCATCTGGTTTTACTCTTGAGTTAGATAATGGAGTTATATCTCCTCCATCAATAGCATTCAAAAAAATTTTTAATTGCATTTTTAAAATTACAACACAGATTTCTATGTAGTGTGGATGCTGTATTTGTATTAAGCAAAATTTAAAAAAAGGAAAAACTTTTCTGAATGAGGAAAAAATGCTGAGTTCTATAACAACATTGTCCGTTTGCAATCTCTGGTTTTTAAATGTCATCTTCAAAATAGACCTACGAAACAGGGCACAGGATAGCAAGATAGACTATTTGTTCTGATGTTTGTCTATAGTTCTGATGTTTATTTCTCATGATATAATTCATAAATATTGTTAATAAATATTTACAAGTATTTACTGTGTTCAAAATGCCATGACTCACCCTACTAAATAATTAAACTTTATAGTCTCTATACAGGAAGTAAATAAGCAATGGTATAATTCTCAGCTCAGCTCATAATAATTTCTTTTTGAAAAGAGTTGTTTTAATGCTTTTGACATTTATTCATATTTGAGTTCAAATTATTGATATTTACTTTCTTTGGACACTCACCATAGCAAAGGTCTTGGATCTCACATAAAGCAATACATGGGCATTTACTTTTCTTAAATTCAAATTAGAAAAAAGTCATGTCTACATACAAACACCTGAATGTTCACGCATCCACACACACGTGCACACACACACACAGTAATAATGCTCCTTTTATGGCAAAATTTACTTAAGTTTGAGCCCATGTTATATGCAGAGCACTATGCTAAATCCTTAAAATAATATAAAATTTCATTAGTTTCAATTTTTTACCAAAGGGAGCTTTCAGTAGATTTGAGGCAAATGTGTATGGGATAATAAATAAGTTAGCAGTGGTTTCAAAATGCAAAAAACTATATCCTGATGGAAATGAAGACATTAAGTAGGACACTGTCATGCTAATATAAAAATAGTAAGACAGTTGACAAACCCTGAGTAAGGCAGTCACTAGAAGAACCTTTTCAAGGAACAAAAATAATGACTTCCTCCCAAGGCTTAGAAAGGTATCTCTCAAAGTGCCAAATTTTTATCTGTGCCGCATACTGAAAGCCTTCCCTGAGGGATTAACTTGTATTGCTAATAAGAATGCTAAATTCTCAATAGCCATTTAGAAAAAAGGCTCAACCTACTCTTTAGGGCTAGTTTCACAACAGGGATATATGTTCTAAGCATTCTGAGCAGCACAGCATCTTAGTATTTTGTAACCCAAGGTATGCAATGCTTTTGGAGAGGAAAAAGATACAACTTTTTATGAAAACGTATGTCTCAACAATATAAAGTAGAAATCTCCATATTAAATTAATATACTTTATAATTGAAAAACATAGCTTAACATTTTTGAAGTATATTCAAAAGAACATGTCTTACTTATATCACAAATAAATGACACAATTATTTTATGTGTAATGTAAATACATTTTTTGAATTAGTAAATGAAGTATATTAGAATTATAACTGTCCCCTAGACCTACTTATAAATTATGGGTAATATCCTTTCATATTTATGTATCTGTTTCTTGTTTAAACATAGCTAGTGGAGTAATGTTTGTATTTAGTAGAAATAAAGGATATATCCCATATTGTATATTAACTTAAAGAAGGGTAAACGTAACATTTAAGACCTCATTTATTTTTTTTTAAGATTTATTTATTTATGCATACAAGCTGGGGTACAGACCAGAGGCGTGGGGCAGCGAGAGGGTTCACCAGAGACAGAGTGGGGAACAGAACAGGCAGATCAATGGAAACACACTGCTGAAGGGAGCAGCGGGGGAGGCAGGAGAGGTCTGCCATGCCATGTGGGAATCTCCCTGGCTGGGTTTCGAACTCGCGTTGCCACTGCTGACAGCTCCACAGTGCAGCGCCTAACCACTGCGCCACCAGGGAGGCCCTAAGACCTCATTTAGTTGGCAAATTCCCTGAACCTCTATTTCCAAGTCTATAGATGAGGGTTAGATGAACTAACTTCTAAGTCAGACCTGATATAATGTTGTTAGTCCATTAATGAGTTGGGCATAGATTTTAAATGCCTCTACTTATAAAATGGTGTCCATTCCTCTATAAGATGCCATTTATTCATGTAATATTAAGGTAGCTGGTACTTTAATATTAGATACCACATTTGATTCATTCACCTATTGAAGGACATTTTGGTTGCTTACACATTTTTGCACTTATAAATAAAGCTGTATAAACATTTGTGCACATATCTTAGTGCATTTATACACTATACATTTGGGTAAATAACAGAGTGTGGGCAATTGCTAAATAACATGATAAAAAGTATTTTGAGTTACATAAGAAACTCTCAAATTATGTGTGTCATTTTGAATTTCTGTAAGCAAGTAGGTACCATTTTATTATTTGTCTTCACAGCAATTGTCAAAACTGTAGTCCATGAATTATTTATCTGGCTATATGTTTAATATGTAAATTATCTTATCCTCACCTCTGTCTTCCTATCCCTCTGCTTTGCTTTTCTATTCTCCAAAAATCTCTGTGAGAACAGGAACATTGCATATCTTTGTTACCTCTGTTTGCCAGGTTAGTGCCACATAACACAATCTAAAATATTTGTATTTCTCAAATAAATAAGAACATATGTGGAACTATCAGTATGTTGGTGTTAATCTCATAATAAATTTGCAAGACAGAGACTATTCAATGCAATTCCATGTATTATTAAAAATAATGTATTACTTAATGAGAAAAAATAATAAATTCATTTCTACAATAATACTTAAAAGTAGTTAGCACCAACTATTCATCAGACTAAGTGTTTTGGATACACTTTATAATTTAATGTTTAAATCTAATGGGTGATTATGATGCATGAATCATCATCATCTCTGTTGTACAGATGAGGAGACAGATTCAGAGAAGTTGAAACACTTATCCATAATTGCTAAATGTTAGAACTAACTTTTCCCCAAGTGAATCCAAATCCTATACCAATAAACACAAAGTCAGAATGATTTCATTCTGTATTCAGCTACAGTTCTAGATCTTCTCACTCTGTGCTATGCTCAGATTTCTCTTGGCAAATGCAGTCTATGCTAAAAAGAATTTAATCCATGTAATTCCTACAAAAATTCTCTTAGATTTTTACATCAAAATTTCTATTTCATGTGAGTTTTATAACATGAAAATGTGCATTTTAAATTTGTCAGTTTATTCTATAAATGATTAAATGGAGACAACAAAGCAGGAAGAAATATGATAACCCACATCTATTGCATTTCTTTGATGATAAAAACCACTCTCTCCATTTCCTTGCATTTTTGGCATTGCCACTGAGAAACAGCAGGATCATAGTGGTTCCCCTGTGGGCTAGGAGTCTTTCTTTATTCATACTCAATGCACCTGGTTTAGGTTGTTTTTTTTTTTTTTGCCTTAATTAAAAATGAATAAAACTAAGAAAAGTCAATCTGCAGGGAAGAATAGAACCTGTTACGTGTCCCTCTCCCTGCAGCTCTCAGGGACACTACTGTTCAGCACAGCATATTTTGCTTGCTGCATTTGATTTATTTTCAGTGTTAAAAAAAATGTCCTTGTATCATAGCTCTTGGATTGTTTTCATCTTACATTATCTAACTGTTTTCATGTCATTTGCACTTTATAAGGGAAGGATGATATGAATATTCCTATAATGTAAGGGTCAGCTTCAAAATATCCTAGCCTTTAGCATAACCTATTTAAATCTGATGGAACAAAGATAACATACTTTCATAGTACAGTATAGAAAGTGGACTTGGTAGTACTCTCAAGTTATCCAATTCTAGCTATGTTTTGAATGATATGCTAGGTAAAGAAAAGTATAGAATTATCAGTGCTTTTGATGTCATTTTACACATTGGGTTTGAGAGCAGGGTCCTTGGGTTTACTCTGGGAAAGGTTTTACCAGAGCCGCCCTTCAGCGGCGTGCGGCAAGCTCCATGAGACAGAGACTTGAGTTATATTTAAAAGAACAGGTTTATTAGGGAAAGGGACAGAAGAATAATGGACACTTGCATAGACATAATAAGCAGGCAAGAAGAGCTGCCCTGAAAGGGACAGGTTTGCTAAGAGAGAGGCCTGCATGGTTGCAGGCAGGCGGGCAGCCCTGAGGAGAGCTGCCTCTGCTGAGGGAGGTCAGTGACGAGAAGTCCTGGCTTGGTGCAGGTCACGGGCAGGCAAGAAGGCCACTGCCCTGCAGAGGGACAGAGATGGTGAAAAGGACACATGCATAGGCACTGGTGGGCAGGCCACATGCTGCCCCAAGCCACTGCAGGGACTGCCCTGATACAGTTCTCTTTCAGTTGGAAGGGGCTCATCCCTGTGGATGACTTGTCTGTTGCTGACCCTTGAACAATCAACCAGAACCTGAAAGGGAACCGGAGATTCCACAATGGGCTCGATCTCCACATCTTCACCTTTTGCTCAGTCTTAGGCACTGGTTCCTAAGGGTTTTTGGTTATCATTGGGTTAATGGTCATGCTCATCCCCTCCACCCCACCTCCTTGTGTGAGTCAGGTTCTAATTGTGTGATTCCTTCTTCTTTAAATTCTATCTCCTCTCCTCCATCACTTTGATGAATTGTTGTGTGCCATGCATACAAACAGGGACTGTTTGAGTTGGTATAGAGTAGCAACCCAATGAGAAATAAAATTAAGAGATATTCATTAAATAATGTGTGGCAGAGGTGCATAAACAAGATGTAGAGTTCAAAATAAAGGTATGAAGTTCAACCTGATTTGTTCAAATTGACTCAAGAAAAAGCTCCAACAGGAGATAAGCCTGAATGAATGGTGTGACAATTATGACTAGATATAGGTTCTAGTTTCCCCATAGGAACAGGATGCAAAGTTACATTTAAGGTCTCCAGTGGATACTTCATTGTGGTGCTAAATAAGTAGTTTGGTATATAAGAATATACTGAGGTGTAAAGTGGAAATATAAACTTGGGACTTAGCAGCATTGTAGATTTCGTTGTAGTCTTTTGATAGGTGACAGTGTTTCTGGGGGAAATATAAAAAAGAGACAGGTTGAAGATGAAGTTCTGAGAAATTCCCAAAACTAGAGACCAGAAATAAGAGAAGAACCCAAGAGAAGTCAGGGCATATGGATAGGTTTCTAACAAAATTTAACACAAATTATTCATTGCAATATCATCAACAATTTAATAGATGAAGGCTAAAATCTGTGCTTTAAATTTAATAGTATGACTGTGCTTTTGGAAATTTGCAAGAATATATTTAGTGACCTGGAAATTTGCAAGAATATATTTAGTGACCTGGTAAGATTAGAATGACTTGAGGAACGAATGGAATAAGTGGGAAATTTGACAAATATCACTTTCAAATGTTTGTCTAGAAAGTGAGTAACTTGATTAAAAATGTGTTTTCAAAATAATGTTCTTTTAGTTTCTCTAACAAGTATTTACTGTACACCCACTCACTATGTAACCATGAACACAACGTCATACTAGACCAGACCGTGCAACAAAGAGTGGAAAAAACATGTTCTGCTGAATAGAAACACTTTCTATGTGCTGGTAAAGACATATAAGTAAAATTGGCATACCACCAGGCATAAAATTGACAATTCTAATTCTTAGCTTTAACTTTACAAATTTATTTTACATCAGAGTTTCTGAAAAGAATATAGTTGAAATATTTTTTTCATCCTTTTTTAATTTTTTTTCTCTTTTTTTATTTAGTTCATATCCTTTGCATTATTGTGTATCCCTACCACCAGTTCACCCGTGAACCATCACCATAGTCCCTTGTGCTCTTTCCTCCTCTGTTTTGGTCTCTCTTCCTCCCCCTAGAACTGAAATATTTATCCAACCCATTGTATAACAGAAAAGTCTTTCACTGTTTTAAGTCTGGAAGCTCCACACCTCTTTCCTACGTGTCTTGTGGTATTCAATTATTTTTATCTGGCTATTCCTGAATTATATTCTTTTATAATAAGTTACTAATGTAATAAAAAAATAAGTCTTCAAAATAGTACATACTTAGTATGAAAACACTCAACATTTCATTTCTGTGCCTTAATACAGATTCTTTTTCTTAATATTATGAGTGAATGATATCAATCATCAGAATATCATCCTGCTTTCAGGTTGACACCTAATTTAACATCTCCTAATCATTTTTGATAACCACATACAGAATCCTGCCAACTATCCTTAATAGAACAGAAACACTAAATCAATTATTCTAATAACCAAGAAAGTAGAAACCATTTCTAGCGTTTAGAGAAACAGAGGAACAAAAAGGGAAATTGGTTACAGAGATGAAGGAAGAACTGAAATGGAACCAGAGGTTAGAGAACCAAGCAGAAGTTAACATAATGAAACTACTCATGGTAGGCTAGGAAGACAAATCTAAGAGGCAGTGACTCTGGGCACACATTATCAGAAATATGCAGGAATTGCAGCAGAGGCACTCAAATGCTCCCTGAGAAGTCACCAGTTCATAGAAGAGTAAGAATGTGTTGGCTTCTCTCTTCCATCCTTCATTATGATACTAGTACAAATCAGCTAAGCAGGAAACCCAAGAAATGCAACATGGAAAAATCAGATTTCCTAAGATGATACAAAGCAGAGATGGGGAATGATGAGATATAGATCTGATGGGCCAAAGTCTCAAGACAGCCTCATACAATAATTTCAGAATACTCCATTTCACAGTGATAGACTTTCTAGGACTATTTCAAGGACTAGTATTATCTCTAGAACTGAATAGGACCCAGTCTCTTGATTTCTACTATACTCAGCTTGGTGGCACAGTGTTTTCTATTGCTGTGTAACAAAACTACAATGTAGTAGCTTAAAAGAATACCATGTATTAGCTCTTAGTTTTGTAGGTCAGAAGTCAGGCACAGCATGACTGACTCGCAGACTGCACGGTTCAGGCTGAGATCAGTATATATCAGCTGAGCTAAATTGTCATTTGGAGACTGGGGAAAAATCTATTTCCAAGCTCATTTCTGTCCTTGGCAAAAGTCAATTCAGTGATTAACACCAGTTGGTTTTAGGTCTGAATTTCCTGTTGTCTTGCTGGCTATAGTTCTCAACTCCTAAAGGCTACCTAAATTTCTTGTCATATGATTCCCTCCATCTTTAAGACAGCAATGAACTCAAATCCTTTTTATACTTCAAACCTCTGACATTCTCCTCTTGGAGCAGATGGAGAAAATTCTGTGGTGAAAAGTCTGTGTAATCTCCCTTTCTTAAAGTCCTCTGTACCGTGGGGTAAAATCCATTACGTTTCATTCAGCATCTATGAATTGGTGGTTGGGAGTTTTGTGGAGTGAAGATATTGAAAGGACAGGAATTCTTGGGAGCCAGTTTAGAATTTATAATCCTGTCTACAACTGATAGAATGGAAATAAAGTTTCAACTGTAATCGCTTCCCCCCTTTCTAACTAACAAGTTACATGAGACTATACTAACAATGTGAAAACTGTCCATTACACTGGTCAACAGTGAGATCATTACTGACTTAAAAAGGCCCTAATCTGTAGCATTTTGGTGTGCTGAACATGAATATAATCCTGAAAATTTTTTATTAGCACTCATTTTGAAGATATTTCATATAACTCATTTTATGTTTCACCATGTAAATTTATCAGTAGGACTGCAACAGCATCCTAAATCAGCCTAAAATGATGTAATATTGCATTTCATCGCATAATATCATCATGCACACATCATCCAGAGTTAATTTCTTATTTCCTGATGCAATGCAATACTACTGTCAGGCGGCTGCTGAAGTAAGCTGACATCAGCAGTGCACTCTATAAAGCCCTGTTGGAAAGGTTGAGCATTGAAATTATACCAGACTTTGTGTGAGACAGTTGAAACTACTGTTCCATAGAACTGTTATTATTTTATCCATTTAGGCACAATACAGACCAGTAATGCCTCAAAAATGTGTTAATAGTGTGGACCATTTCTGCTCTATTTGTGGGGAAGTGACTTTTTCCGACCAGAAGAAAAGCATCTCTTCTCAAGTGAAGAAGGCTTACCATCTTGACTTGGTATGCAAGGTTGGTGACCAAGACAAGCCTTGGGCCCCGCATATATGCTGTGCTACATGTACAACACAGCTTTCACAGTGGTTAAATGGCAAAAGACCATCAATGCCATTTACAGTCCCCATGGTGTGGAGAGAGCCAAGCAACCACAGAAAAGACTGTTACTTCTGCTTGGTTCCTCCTTTTTCCGGCAGAATAATGAAACAAAGGAAGTCAAGAATAGTCTACCCAAACATTCCATCTGCACTGAGACCAGTTCCACATGGTGAGGGACTTCCTATTCCAAAACCTCCAGCAGAATATTCTCTTGATTTGGGGTCTCCCTGGTGGCGCAGCGGTTAAGCGCTGCACTGTGGAGCTGTCGGCAGCGGCGATGAGAGTTAGTCGCCCGGCCAGGGAGAATCCTACATGGTGCGGCAGACCTCTCCTGCCTCACCCGCTGCTCCCCTCAGCAGTGTATTTCTGATCTGCCTGTTCTGCTCCCTGCTCTGTCTCTGGTGAGCTCTCTCGCCGCCACGCGCCTCTGGTCTGTACCCCAGCTTATATGTATAAATAAATAAATCTTTAAAAAAAAAAAAAGAATATTCTCTTGATTCATCTGTTGAGGACAAGGGTGAGCCGACCTTTTCTTCTCCTGTTCCATCAGCATGCAGTGATCCAGATTTTCACTGTAGTGCATCATCAACCCCACACAGACTAACATAGGAACAACTCAATGACTTGTTTCATGATTTGAACTTATCTAAGAGCAAGGAAGAATTGCTAGGATCAAGACTCCAACAATGGAATCTTCTAGAAGATGTCACAATTACTTTCTATTGAAAGTGCCACCAGCAGTTGGAGCCTTTCTTCAGAAAGGAAAGTACTCTGATATTCTGTTCCAATACTGAGGGCCTCATGAATGCTTTAGAAATCACTCATGACCCACAAGAATGGAGACTATTTCTAGACTCTTCGAAACTGAGCCTTAAGGCTGTGCTTTTGCACAATGGAAACTGTCTTCTGTCTCTTCTATTCCTGAACAGCTGTACAAGAGACAAGAGAAGAAATCTAAGAAGTAGTCTATGACTTGAGTTTTTACAGGTATTAACCATAGGCCTATTACTATTGGCATGCATTTCGTGATGTAAACATCAATTTATTGAAGGTTACAAAAAAAATTTGAGCCAAAATTAGAATTTGACTGTCATATTCGTGTTGAACACATACAAATTGATATAGAAAATGATTAATTTTATTTCAGTAACATGACTTTTGTAAAAATGTGTTGACCAGTGCTATTGGTCTTGTGAATAGACAATAATTTGTCACTTGTGACCTAGCAATTTTATGTAGTAAATTTTAAGCAGAGATACTTTTATAGAATTAGAAATGAGCAAAAGTTGCCAAAACAGCAGAGATAATTTAAAGAAAACTTCAGTTTAGTGAACCTTTTCTAAAGAAACATGGTAATTCCAATTAGCATAAATTGAAAGTTTCACTGCCTACAAACATGGGACAATTTTATTGCTTCATACAATTATAATTGATGGGGTAACAAAGCCTAACTTAGAAACTGATTTGCTTAGTTACTTTATCTTGGTTGACTCACTTGATGTTTCCTTTATAATTACAAGCAACACTGTGCTATGAATTTAGCCTATCAGTCATACGAACTGTTTATGAAAAAGACATTGCTTTTAAGAAGACAGATGTCACCCTGAGCAATAGTTCAAAGAGTATTAAGTTACAAGTGGGTGGACCTGGTGTTTATAGTTTACACTACTATGGCAAAAGTCGTATCTGTAAGTGACATAATGGTGTGTGACCTGTCAGTTACACAAGACCCTTGTCATTAGAACATGAACACACACATGTCCATATACGCACACACACAGACTTGAAGATTCCATTTTTCATTTGTTAAGTTTCATTTTCATTTTCCTGGATCCCCACAAATTATGTAAACAGTTTTCTACATAAAAAATGAAATATATTGACAATTGTTTTTTAGTAGTTTTGGAAAAAAATTCATTCTGTTAATTATTTTGGGCTTTACAGAGTAAGTTGGCCTACCATATTTGAGGAAAAGTGTTTAAACCACAGCTTTAAGTTGATATGAAACTGATTGTGACCTCCGGGATTCTTTTTTTTTTTTCTATATTGTAGACTCATAATTTCAATAGGTAATAAGTATGATGTGCATTACTTCTTCAACCTTAAGTGTGAGTAGAGTGAAAAATAATAATTTACTGGGTTGTGATGAGCACACACATAGGCCCCTGGTAAAACCTGCATGATCTGGCTCCACCAGAGATAAGCTGAATCAAAGATAAGCTGACAGCAGTAAACAACTCCAGCAGACCCCTCCCTCTGGCAGAAGAGACCCCTGCAGCCCATGTGCATGCCCAAAATTCCAGCAGTAAGTAGCCTGACCCTATGAATACCTACGCTCCCACTTTCTGGGTTCGATTCTCACTCTGCCGCTGCTGCCGCTGCTGATATTCACCCCTCATGGACTAAACTGTCTGCTTCAGTCTGATACTCTTGGCCTCTTTCTTTCCAAACAGGTTGTAAACAAATTTCTGGAATAAAAACAGTTTTGCATAGATCTGAACACATTGTTAGTGATGACTGAATTTAATTGGAACTGATGTTTGTTAAACAAACTGTTAGAGTACAGACTGTTTTAATTTTAGTATCTTAAATGATCAACAAAAAGTAGAATGGTTCATAGCAAATGATGAAGATGTAACAAGGGGAAAAATATAGCTTATTGACTATGAATATGTCTTCTGGATCCTCACTGCCTGCATGAATCCTGGTTCAGCCATTTTTTAGCTCAATGACTAGAGAATTAGAGAAAAGGATGATGGAATGATGGTGGTTTTCTTTAAATCCTACTTTCTTACTTAATTGAAATGACTTCCAAGTAATTCTGCCTCAGGAGAGACTCATATTTCTAATTTGCTACAAATTGGAGAAAATAAAGTTCTTCCCATACCTGCATAGTTAATGGACTTCTCAATTTGTATTTAAACAGATCAAGATTTATCTTCAATTCTTTTTTTATCTTCAATTTCTAACTGATCTTCACTAGTGTTCTTCAAATTAGAAAATGGTACCAACTCATCACCCCACTGATAGGAAGAAAAACCTAGGAATCATTTATTAAACTTATTTATTTTCTTATTACAAATATCTAGTCTGTCAGCATATTATAGGCTCTACCTATATATCCTAAATGTTACCTTTTTAAAAATTTCTATTTTTTTAAAGATATTTATGCATACAAGAGCTTGGGTGTAGACCAGAGGTGGGGTGGGGGCAGGAGTGGATTCACCAGAGACAGAGTAGGGAGCAGAATAGGAGGATTGACTGAAATACACTGCTGAGGGGAGCAGCAAGCAACACAAGAAAAGTCTGCTGCACCATGTGGGTTAGCTCCCTGGTGAGGGCTCAAACTCTTGCTGCAGTGGCTGGCGATAGCTTGATAGCACTAGACTTTGACCCCTGCGCCACAAGGGAGGCCCCAAAGTGTAACCTTTACTTACGGTATTCCCATTTTCATTAGAAAATAACCTGTTTTCATTTCTTGCCTAAATTACTGTTAGCTTTCAACTGGTATACCAACTTTCATTGTTTTCCTCTCTTCAAACTCCTTGAGTTTTTTTTTTTTTTAATCTGCAGAGCATTACAGCAACCCTTTTTATAATATAAATCAGACCATACTATTTTCACACTCTAAATACTCTAATAGCTCCCCATTATTTGCAAAACTATTTCCAAATTCAACAACAAACACATAAGCAAGCCATCTTAACATATATCATCCTGGCCACACCTGTGACCTCACTTCTTTCCACTAATGTCCTTCCTCTATTTTTATCGACACCATCCACCTTGCTGTTGTTCAGATATAATAAGCATGTCCCTGCCTGGGAAACTTTACTTCTTCATTTACATATGTAGTCTGAATACTCTTTCCTCAAATAGACCACAATAATTGAGAACCCTGTTCACAAAAGACTTCTTACCACTCCCTCCCTGTTTTTATCACTTATCTTACAAAATTTTCAATTTAAATCACTTATCACTAATTACTATTAATTAATTCTGATTCTTTTACTAAAATGTAAGCTGCATGGTGGGAGAAACTTTGTTTATTTTGTTAATGACTTCATTCTGAGCACTTGAAACAGTCACTGGCACTTAGAAATTGATCAATAAATATTTCTTTGGAATATGGATAACCATATTCTCATAAAGTTTTAATTCAAATAGTCCTACTTGCAAGGTTTCCTTCAAATACATATTTAGAAAGAAAAATACTTTTCATAAAGTTATGAATTTTTATAAAAACAATTATCATTATCATGGTATACATTTAGTTTTCAATAAGTATCAGGGATTAACTCATCATGCTATTCATGGTGGTCTCTAAATACATATTTGACAGGTGAATGAATAATTGAGAGAGGTATTTGTGCACTAATAAACTGTGGTAACCATTAAATTAAAAAAAGTATAAAAAATAAACTTTTAATGAATTAAAGTATATATAAATTTTTCCAATGTCTCTATGCTTCACATATGATCAAGCAGTTATGGAGAAAGAAATTTATAAAATATTTAGTAGGTAACAAAGAATATTGTCAGAAAGATCATGTGAGACAAAGCTGGGTATATTACTTAAGGCAGTGCCGGATGATATAAAAATAGCCTCCAGAATTTTACCTGATTAATGAGAATTTATTTTCCACTCATGTAAATTCCAAGTTAGTCTTTCAGATTTAGATTATTCTTCAAATAGAGATTTAGGAACCTGAGCTGCCTCTTTCTTTCGCCTGGCCCATTTTTAACCTTTGTTTTCACAGGTCACCCTATGGACTGGAGGCTTACACAGAAGAGCTTCTTATGGATCAATCTGAAAATGTACACTTTATAACCACTCACATTTCATTGATAGAACTAAATCACATGATCACACATAAGCAAAGTGACTGAGATGTACAGTCCAAAAAGAGGAAGGCTTTTATTGAACATACACAGTAAGCTATTGCCACAAAATTTGGGATTTAACTACGGAAAATATAGAAGTTTCTCTAAGATAAATTGTATTACTGTATTGATATTCTGGTGTGGGGTAGGAGGATGGCTGTAGAGAGAGAGAAATTCAAAGTAAAATTTACTTGGAGGCACATTTTTTTAAAGTCATAATTTGAGGGGCATCCCTGGTGGTGCAAGGATTAAGTCTCAGCACAGTGAAGCTATAGGCAGCCACTGCAGCACAAGTTCGAGCCCTTGCCAGGGAGCTGACCCATATGATGCAGCAGACCTCTCCTGTCTCAGCTGCTGCTCCTGTCAGCAGTGTATTTCAGTAGATCTGCCGGTTCTGCTCCCCACTCTGTCTCTGGTGAATCCTCTCAAACCCAAAACCTCTGTCCTACACCTCACCTCTTATATTCATAAGTAAATAAAATCTTTAAGGAAAAAAGTCATAACTTGAGTTGCTAGTATTTGGGACTATGAGAAATATTCCATATCAAGCTTGAAATTGGGAAAATAAATTCACCTTTGAGAGTTAAACTGATTTTAAGTGTCACTTGGAAGAATAGATGCATTAACATATCTAATGCATCTACCTGTTAGAGAACATATCAGAATCATATATAAAGATGTTGGCAATACCAGTGTAAAGTTGTCTAAGGATAGGGCCTCCCCGGTGGCGCAGCGGTTAAGCGCTGCGCTGTGGAGCTGTCGGCAACAGCGACGCAAGTTCGACGCCCAGCCTGGGAGAATCCCACATGGTGGGGCAGACCTCTCCTGCCTCGCCTGCTGCTCCCCTCAGCAGTGTACTTCCGATCTGCCTGTTCTGCTCCCCACTCTGTCTCTGGTGAAGTCTCTCACCACTCCACACCTCTGGCCTGTACCCCAGCTTGTATGTATAAATAAAAAAATAAAAATAAAAAAATAAAGTTGTCTAAGGATAGATAGCTTTAATCAATGAACATCAGTTATTCAAGATCATTCCTATGGCAGTATCATAACCTGAAGTCATTGAACATTCAAATCACTTTATTCTACATGTTATGATCTAAAGTACCTCAAGGAAACCAGTGATTCTTGTGTAGCTATATTGCATGGAGAGAACTTGTCAATCATGGAGTCTTTAAAGAGCCCTTAACCCTGTGGTGGTAATTTCTCAAGATAGTTAGTAATGACTTTCAATTGTGATTCACTAGAAAAGTCCTAACTTTAAACATGGAAATATTTATGAGCCATATAACAACTGTGTTTTCACTGTAATCTATATTAGCATCATGATATCTATCCTAGTTTGGGGAGCATTTTCTTTAATCTGTGAATTCTTTCCTGGACTTTGTTCTTAGTCTTGAGTGGAGAAAATGACCACTCTCTTAGTCTTTAGAGTATGGAATGGGTCCTCCCTGGTGGCAGAAGGGTTAAGTCTCATTGCTGTCAAGCTTTCCTAGCCACTGCAGCATGAGCTCCCTCTGGGGCCAGGGAGCTGACCCACATGGCGCAGCAGACCTCTCCTGTCTCGCTTACTGCGCCACTAAGCTGTGTGTTTCAGTAGATCGCCTGTTTTGCTTCCCACTCTGTCTCTGATGATTCCTCTTACCTCCCGCACCTTGGCCTACACCCCAGTTCTTGAATGCATAAATTTTTAAAAAGTGTGGAGCCATAATATATATGTCCTTTTCAAGAATCCTTTGACATTTATAAATAGGTGTGAGTTGAAGATGAGTAAAAAATATATAACTATGATAATGTACATATACATGTATGTGCATTTGCATGCATGTAATATACATATATGTATGTATATATAAAGCAATATTTACATTTTGTGCAAATTCAATACAATCTTCAATAAATACTAGAGAAGTGAGTTAGAGATACCTATTGACTATGTCTTTAGTATTAGGAAAAGGCATGTATTAGTATTTTCAGATAATAGATAAGGTGGACTATCGGTTAGTTGATGATGGGTGCATTATGGTAGTAATACCTGATGAGGGTTTCCATATATTACCTCAATTGAAATTAAATAAATAAATAAAAATAATAGTTAAATTGTATTTCCTTAAAATTCAAAATGCTTCAAATAGTATAACTAATTTTAACTATGTTCAAAGGAGAACCTCTCTGATACATTCGTACTTATTTTTGCATAGATAAAATTCTCTTTCCTATAGGATAAAAAACAATTTTCATATAGAAATTATAAGTATAGGGAAGAAATAGGCTATTCATTCAAACTAAAACATAAAGAATATCACTTTCTAAGCCAATACAAATTAAAATGATTTGAGAATCACAAGAAAATATTTTAAGTTATCTATATAGATACTGCATTTTATGTTAACTTTCAACTAAATATGGCATTAAAGCAGAAAAATTATAATTTATAATGAAGTTTTAGATACACATTGACATATGTATAAATTCTTCATTGGAAAAAATAACTTGAAAGTAACTATAAAATGGTATTTGGCCTTAAAATGACAGGAATTCAGGATTAATTCAGGCATTCAATTGAACATGTCAAAAAATGTGGAAATATAGGTAAAATTACTGCAGATATTTTACTTTCAAGCAAAATGAAGTGCTGGTTTGAGCTATCTAATATAACTATGAAAATGCAAATGGAATTCAAAACTAACTTAAAAGGGTCTCTCTGAGGAGCAAAGACACTGTGAGCTTAATTATGGTGATTATTATTTGCAGACCTGCTCCACTGGGCTTCTTTGTGGTGATGAAATAAAGGGAATTACCTGTTTACCTCCCATGTCTCAAAGAACAGATGCCATTTCTACACAAGCATATACAGTGCCCTCTTCTGAGATTTCTGTCAGTATCTTCCTGTCTGCGAGAGCTGCTTACACAGTTGATTATGGTAAGTAGATGTAAGATAATGGAGAAGTTTGAATTTGAAAAAGTTGTATATTGAAACATCTTGTGATTTAGTTCAACCTTAATGTTTCTTAAATGCATGATTTTTCAGGGGTCAAATTTTCTTAGAAGTCTTGTTTGCCAAGTAGCAAGTTCTAAGTTTTGTATTTAAGAAAATGTCCTTCATTAGTAAACACTATTTCTGAAATAGTGCAAGAAAAAATGTTTATTGACTATCTTTATTCTGATATGTATACTGAACCCTAATCCCAGTTCCTTTTGTTTTACTATAGATAGTATTATTTCAAAGTGCCTTCTGCCCCTCACCTCATTACATTTTTATATAACATCTTCTAAAGCATTATTTGTAAATATATATTCCTATGATTTTTTTTTAAAAATCACTCAGGTTTTTAAAATGTGTTTTTTTTCCTGTTCTGAAGTATTTTGACAACTTAAGTAGGTTTTGATATAATTTTTATTAAATTTACCAATCAAATGATGCCACATTGTTAATACTATACCAACCACTGAATCCCAAATTCCTCTTCATATAGTAATTGAAGGATATGGGCCCTTAACAAGTTATTCTTGTTTAAGAAAAAAAAGTTTTTGAAGTCCATTGGATAGTCTAAGCAGAAAAGCTCCAATTTTTGTTTTTACAATTTTTATTCTTTTAACCTTAATTGTTTAAAGTCTAAATACCTAATATGCTAAGAGAATATGTTGAATATTTAGAAAGTAAAGTGATATTTTTCACCTGATAGATCAAATCATATTTTATTAGTGAGAAAGTTGTAATTATTCGTGTTTTATAATTCAAAAGAAGTCATTTGGTTCAGAAATTGACTGTTCTACATAAAATAATTTGTTCTTTGGCCCTTCCATGGAGTATGAATGACAAGAGCCTTTTCAGATAAACAGTTTGTAAGGGCTCCAAGCATTCTCACACATTTTATTAGAAATATGATTTTAAAAGCCATGTTTGTCTAAATACGTGTGTGAGGTGACAGTGCAATTTGCAGAAGATTCAGCATAGGACCAAAGTTGTTCATTCTTTTTTGCCTTTTCTTTCTCTGAAGGTCTAAAACAGCAGATATTTTCAAGCATGTTATTCCCCCAACCACTGGTTTGGCAGCATTAAGTACTGGCATGTCTTTTGAAAGCTATTTACTCGAAGAACTGATTTCCACTAGAGAGCTTTCAGCAAAGCAGAGTATTCCTTTTTCCACAGATGTTTCCTCTTCTCCATATCTGAATTTTGGTGTTCATGGCCCAGCACAAATTGTCTGGGACAAAACATCTGTTTCACAAATGTCTATCCAAACTTCAGTAGCCATCCCAGGATTCATTTTCCCCAATAGGAGAGAGAAGACTGTATGTCATCTCTTCCTTAATGACAGATTTTGTTTTTCCTAAACAATTTTTATTATTTGAGGATGATCAGACTATTGCTTTATCTGCTGCCACAATGAGTTCAGTAATTAGTGGCATTCCAGGGACAGATACTGAGTTAAACAGGCTCTCATTACTTTCCTATGGAATCCTGCTCAGAACTGCTTCCACAAGTGCACCTCCAATTGTCTCAAGGAGAGCTCAAGAGGATATTGAAGAATATTCAGCTGTTTCCTTAATTTCAGGAAGAGAGTACTGGAGATTGCTGAGTACCTCAATGTCTCCCATTTCTCCTGCTAAGATAATTATAACCAAACAGGTAGACATCTTAAACTCATCAACTCTGCACTGATTCAGTACACAAGCCTCCATTCCCAGTGAATATCAGGTTATTACTGAAGCATCTAGCAACCGGAGACTCACAAACATCAAATCACAGGCTGCTGATTCTTTAAGTGAATTAAGCCAAGCATGTGCAACATGTTCTATGACTGAAATAAAATCCTCTCATGAATTCTCAGATCAAGTTTTGCATAGCAAACAGCCCCACTTTTATGAGACATTCTGGATGAACTCAGCGATATTAGCCAGCTGGTATGCACTAATGGGAACTCAAACGATCACTTCTGGGCATTCGTTTTCTTCTGCTACTGATGCAATGCCATCAGTGGCATTAACAGAACTGTCATCTTTATTTTCTCCTACAAAGAGTTCAAAAAGAAGAATTTCATCCTCATCCTTGGAAGAATCCATTACCCTATCAAGTAATTTGGATGTTAATATATGTTTGGGTAAGACTTGTTTATCCATTATGTCTTTACAAACTGTCTCTTTAGACATGGTGCATTCTGGTTTGACTTCAGAACTGACTACTGATGATTTTTCGGTATCAGAAAACATTTTAAGACTATTGATAGTGGAACAAAATAATGTAATTATGGGCCCCACGGAGGCACTGAATCAAGATAATAACTTGGGCATGCAAATGAGTAAAGGAGCTCATGAACAGTTCAAACTTCACACAACTGATAGTTCTATAGATTTTGAAATAAATTTAGAAAGTCATGCAGAAACTATGCATTTACATCACCTCAGAAACCGTCTACCATTGTATATAAATCCAGTGTCTTCTTTCTCAGAAATAACCCCTACTGCTTAATACGGTTTCAGCAATTCGGACACTTCCACTGCAGACATCTTCCCCCATGTCTGTCCTTAACACCATACCGGACATATTTTACAGATATCTGACCTTAACATCTGACTTAATAGAAGAGGTCAGGACTTCTTCAGAATGGTCCAAATGGGAACTTCAGCCTAGTGTGCATGATTGGGACTTTCCTGCTGCTCACCGGGGTTTTCAATCACTGGATCTCTTACTTTGTCTTCGCTAGAGTCCATTCCAGCACCTCATCAGCTGATGATTTCTGGTGAGTTTCTCAGATTCATTTCAGTAAACTTTTGGAAATGTCTTTCTTTTCTATAGGGAAGAAAGAGCCTGATGTGGTCACCAGGTGCTCTAAACAGCCTCTTTGTAATCAGGGTAGCAGCCAGTTCAATGGAGATGGCACCTGCTGTTGTACCTGACACAGATGGTTATTCTTTATGCACTGCCACAAAGGCTAGCAGATCAATACAGGAGTATGCTGGAGACAGCTATACTGCTGGCAAGCAATCAGAAACTGAACTAGTTCAATTCATTACAATGGGTCTTTCAAAGTTTAGGAATAACTTTTATGATTCTCATTTCTTGAAATAGCTTCTTTGTCAGGTTGAACACAATATAACATACACTTTCAAATGTTTTCTTCACTGCTGGTATTATTTTTTAATGAGAAAGATGAAGAAATGAAGGGAAATTTTTGGATTTTCCCATCCAACATATGAGTGGTATAAATCATTTGTTAATGTGAAGCTATGATGCCTTTGTTGTATGTAATTCAGAATATAAATGCATGCCCTTTATTTAACAAAAACAACATATAAATTTGAAAAGGTATTGAACATCACATGTGAATTTGTGTTCAGAATCTTGGAATAATTAATGAAAATCCGTTTTTCTTAAGATAACTTGTTACTTTACAACACTTTAGAGTTACTAGTCTCCTTTAACCTTATGACTACTATCAAATTGGGACTATTTAAAAGAATTGTATGTATCAGCAGGAGGATTTTTTTCTTTATTTAAAGCTGTTCTATCTCGCAAATTTTGATTGTAACTTTATGGCAATGAATTTAATTTTCCTTCAGTAGAAACAGGTAGGTTTTGTGTTTGCATCTGTATTTGTTTGTGTATTCTGCAGAAGCTCATATGATGTCAATTTTTAAAGGCTTTTAGGAATGTAATTTATGATTGGCAACTAGTTATGTGAAAGACTAAAATATTATATTTGCTATATTCAATATGATCGGATTTCTTTGCAAGGTTTCTAAAACTGACATAATATATTTAATTACAAATTTAAATGTACTATTCTTGTACTAGATGAAAGCTTGTTAACTGTTTTGACTCCTCTACAATATGTAATAGATCACTACTCACATATAAGTTTCTAGTTAATGTAACTGAATTTATGCTTCTCCTCCTCCAATGCAAGCCATCCCATAACCACCACATGGAAATAATCAAAACACAGATTCTCTATTTTCAGTATATCAAATCCTAGGGTTGACTTTCTATAAACAAATTTCATCATGTTCCATTATACACCATCCCCCCTCCAACTATTTATACTCTCTAATGCTTTTTGACTTCTTTCAGCTCTTCTGGTTTTCTTCTCATTTCACTTGTCTACATAATCATTTTAGATATAATAACCAATCATTTTTTTTATTGTTATTTATGTCTTTTACATTTTGTATTCCCCTTGGGCAGCCCACCACCAATTCACCCGTGATCCATCTCCATGGTCCCCTGTATTCTCCTCTCTTCCATTTTGTGGCCTTATCCTCCCCTCCCCCCCCCCCCCCCCCCCCCCCCC
>PVIJ01004957.1:79819-110197 GCA_004024925.1 Scalopus aquaticus | reverse complement strand
CACCCGCTTTGCCACCTGCTCCCCACCTGCCCCCTCCCTGCTCCCCACCTGCTCCTGCACACGCAGCTGGTTTTTGGTTTTGCTGACAGCGGCCGCGTTCCTTGGAGCCCCGCCCTTGTCCCTGACAGCTGTGTGTCCCGAGCTCCACGTCCTGTCTAAAATGGGGAGAAGGCTCGTGGTCGCGCCAGTGTTTACCTGTGACTCGGTACACGCGGGGCCTCGGAGTTGTTCCCGTGCCTTTCCCCGCTGGCCATTCCGCCAGATCCGGTGCATGACAGCCGGGCAGGCCAGGAGCCCCTGAGGGGCCAGGCTGGATATCAAAAGCATTGTGTGTGCTTTTCTTATTTAATATCTTGGAAGCCTTTATAAAACAATAAGATGGTGTCCAGAACTTGAAGTTAGGGACCAGCCAGAGGGCAGATTTGCTCTGTGCCCCAACTTCTGTGATGAAGAAGGTGGCCTGATCTTATTTCTAATAGAAATGTCATGAAGCAGAGCCCAGGGCCCCTGGGCCAGAGCTCGCTCACACCCCGCCCCCCTCAGGGCCTGGGACTGGCATGGCTGCGGCCCCACGGGGCCCTCGGGGTCTTCTGGAGTCTGTCTCGAGGCAGAAGGGAGCGAGGCCAGGCTCACGAGCCGCCCCCACCCTGGCTTTCTGGGAAGGACGCAGTCATTTATCCATTTCCATCTTTCAACTATGTTCACTGAGTGAACACTACGTCCACTGTGCTTCTCTGCGTAGTGGGGACAGAGCAATGAGCACGGCACACAAAATACCTGGAGCGTAGACCTTACATTCTAAAGTGCTTTTCTTTCTCCACTTGGACCGATTATTAGCATTTGGGGCCAGCTGGTCCTGCAGGGGTGCGCCTGTGCCCTGAGGTTTTGGTGCCTCTCTTGGTCTCTCGATGCCGGCAGCATCCCGTCCCTCCATCCTGGCAACCCAAACCTCTCCTTCCATTGTCCAGTGGCCCCTGGGGGTGCAGATCACCCAGGGTTGAGAAGTGTTCTTCTTTGGGGAGGGCAGCAGTCATCTGCAAAGCAGTGTCCTGGGCAAGACCTCACCAGAGGGGCCGTGGGGGTCCCTACGTGTTGTGGTGGGGTGTTTCACAAGGGTGTTGAGACTCACCGAACTGATACTTGAGCCAGGAGGCAAAGAGGTGAGGGAGGGCTTGGAGGGCCTCGAGGGCACCTCGAGGGCGAGGAGATGGGGCAGAGGGGGCAGGAGAAGGTGCTCGCAGGGAATGAACACTGGGAAAGGGCGCAGGGGATGAGCCCCGACAGCCACACGGGTGGACAAGCCCAGGCGATGACTGCAGAGGCGCCTCCTCTGAGGGAGACGGGAGTACAGACGGCACCAGGCAGAAGAGCATCACGACTCGACTACCTTTTATGAAGGACACCCGGGCCGTATAGGGCAAGGTCTGGTGCAGGGAGGATATTTAGAGGCTTTGTAATGCCAGTGTCCAGCCTATGGTGGTGGAGGGGTCAGGGAGAGGGGGTCATGTCCTAAGGGTCTGGTTGGGAGGATTTACTGAGGTGATGGGTGAGGATGTGAAGAATCAGGGCTGGTTCCAGGGATGGGGAGTACGAGCTGGGGCGGTGGAGGCACAAACACGGCTCCTCTCTGACTTTCTCATCACCGCTTTGGCCTGAGCTATTCCACACGGCCTCCGCCTGCACCGGAGCCACTTGCTGCTGGTGGTTAAAATGCAGATTCCTGGAGCCATATTCAAGTCTACAGAATGAGAATCCCTGGTGGCGTTTTAGGGTGCTCTCCAGTGATTGGGAAAAGGCTCATTCTGAGAGCTCCGGGGACACCCCAGGAGCACATACAGGGCCTCAGCTGTCTGGTGGCTTCCCTGGGCCAACCCCGGCCCCTGCGAGTGTCGTCCCATCTCCTGGGCCTCCCAGGCGCCTCTCGGTGAAGCAGGTCTGTCCTCACCACGCACACGGCTTTGTCTTGCAGCTTCTTTGTTTGCCCGGATGCTGGTCTCCTTGTGACACCCTCAGGTTTGGACCAGTCCTTTGGGGTAGAGGAGGGGCACCCTGAGTGGCACAGGCAGGTTGATGATCTTAGAAGGGGGGTGTTTTGCGTCTACAGGGGACCACTGGGCACGAATCATCTATTTCACTTTTTGCCTAATGAAGAAACTCAGATTGGCAAATAGAAGCAATTTTGCGCAGTGTGACCCACAATGACTCAGCCATCCCTTCTCGGAAACAGAGGCCTGATTGCACGGCCACGTCTGCTCTGCGGCCTTCCCAGCAGCGTGCGGCTCCGTGCTCGCGCCACCTGTCCCCAGCTCCACGCCGCTCTTGTTCGTTAGCTTAAGAAGATTGTTTCGTGCGTTGTGCTCCGTGTGGACACTTGACCGTCTCTGTATTCCAGTCCCCACGTGCCTGAACTGTTGAGGATATTGGGGGCTTTCAGTCAACTCTCGAAGGTCATTGTTTTGTTTTCCTATTTTGCGCGATGGTGTTGGTTCCAGAAGGGGGAGCTTTTCAAAGGAGGAGTGGGCTGTAGAAGTGGGGCCCCGCCTGCCCAGCCCCTGCTGCTTGATAAATGCTGCGCTAAGTGGGTGTTAGCCCTGTCCCGACTCACCAGATAGCAAACGGACACTTTAATAACTTGGTGATAATAAGGGTCATTCCCCTGCCGTACAACAGCCTCTGCTGAGTGATTTCATGCCGGGGTTATTTTATTGTCACGGAAGCATATTTGCTTTACAGAGGGGACACGTTTCATCACAACGTGATGAACCTTTACCTTAACACCCTACCACATCCTAAACTGCTCCCTCTGAGTAGTCAGCTTTTTGATTTTAATTTTGAGAAATGAGATATTACTATTGAGGAAGGGGTGAAATAAAGGAAAATAAATCATCACTGTGATCATCACTTTTATATCACCATCTTCATCCTTATCACCATCACCACCACCACTGTCATCAACATCTCACCACCATCATCATTGTCACCATCACCACCACCATCATCATCACCATCACCACCACATAATCACCACCTTCATCACCACCACCACCACCATCTTCATCATCACCATCACTGTCACACCATCATCACCACCACCACCGCCACCGCCACCACCAGCTTTGCCATCACCATTTTCCTCACAGTCCGCATGTACCATGTTAACTGGCCTCTGGTGAGCTGTCTCAGGCAGGTGCAACTTTTCTCCTTTTATGAGTAACACCCTGGAACTCCGAAAAGTGAACTTCCTTGTTCAAAGGCGTCAAATCTCTGGCAAATGGCACTTTCTGGCATCACATTCCCTGGCAAGTCCCCCACCTGGTGGGAGGGGACCGGTGTCTGTGCCCAGCAGGGCAGGAGTATGTGGGCTCAGTTTTTGTGTGCTGAGAGCTTTTCAGAAGTGTTCCCTTAGCAGCTTTCTAACATGCAATGCAGAATTATTAACTCTAGTCGCCACGCTGCACTGACTTCCCCCAGAGCCTGTTTCCTCAAGGCCCTTCTCGGCTGACGTGCAGTCGGCTGTGCTGTTGGGAAGGGAAATTTGGTGCCCTCGGGGCATCACGGGGCACGAGAAGCTGGAGTACCTGAGTGCCACAGAACCGAGTAAATTCAGGGACGGGGCTCTTCAGGGCTGTTACTGATTGGGCGCCGAGGAGTTATTAAGGTCTAAGGGTGGCTTATTGCACCGCTTGGACCAAGAGCAAAGAGGAGTTAAGGCCGGGATACCACTGGGAGCCATCCCCGCGGTCCCCTCTCCCTCCCAGCATCCTCCGGCCACCTTCCCCTCCCCACCTCCAGGTTGGCTGCCAGAGGAGGCCGGCGGGACATTTCCCAGCTCCATTTCTCTCTCTCAATTGAACACCCCTCGGAGCCTCGTGTGGGATGTCTTTATCAAACCACACGTTTCCCCAAGTTAGTGCCAACTGCTTTCCACGAGGAAAGAGGATGTGGTTGTTTCCTGAGGGCCTGAGGACAAGCAGACGTGGGATGGGATGGGCCCCACGAGGCTGCTGGGCTCTACGGCTTCTGCTCTTTGTGACTGCAGTGGGATTTGCCTTCAGATGGGGGGGTGTGGGGGAGACACAAACTGTTTGGGCAATAAACTCACCCCAGCATTATGATATTAAAACAGGAAAGGGCATCCTCTGCTAGAAGTTTACAGACAAAATGGCGCCATGCTATTTCCCTGTAGTCAGCACCCACGGATGTGAGGAGCGCGTCACTCGGCCCCGTTCCTGGAGCGTCGTCTCACCTCCCAGGGCGTGGGCCGCACCCCATAAATGGCTTTAGGCTTTGCAATCCCTTGCGCCCTGGTTTGGAACCCATCATTTTTTGAATTTCAGGAAGACGACCAGGTGCTTGGGTTACCTGTTAATCAGAACCCCCCACACCACCTCCCGGGCCCCAGGCCGGGTTCCTATCCCGACACATCCATGCTCCTGCAAAAAGGTCCATGTTGGCACTGAGGGGGTGAGTGAGCGACACTGGGCTGTGGCGGCTGGTCCTGGGGTCTGGGAGCGTCCAGCTGAGGTTGGAGATTCTTTGCGGTTCAGCCTGGCCTGGTCGTGTGTCAGGTGGGGGCCGGAGCGGGGGGGCTGCCGTGCGACTGTGGCAGAAAGTGAAAGTGAAGGGGAGCGAAGGGGTCTTAGCTGTTAGGATTTCTGATGGATGAACTGGGCTGCTACCTAATTCCTCAGTTGTCAGAGATGTGCTGGCCTCTGGTGACCAGATTATACTTGGAGAGAGAGAGAGAGAGAGAGAGAGAGAGAGAGAGAGAGAGAGAGAGAGAGAGTGTGTGTGTGTGTGTGTGTGTGTGTGTGTGTGTGTGTGTGTGTGTAGGAGGTGAGGATCGTTTCAACCCCCTCATCCTTCCTGCATCTCAAAAAGGACCTTGGACTCCAAACGCCACCAGGAAAACCCCCTCCCTGGTCTGACATTTAGAAGTTTATTGACTGGAATGAAAGAATTGTCAATTTTAAAACGTGAAAAGCCGCTGGGAGATCAGGCGTTTTTTAGCAAACATCCCTGCACTGTGACTTCTGACGCGGGAGAAGAAATAAGCGGCCTTGTTGTTTTATTAATTTCGTTCTGACAGCTGCTAGTTCGGAGGCCTTCACAGGTCTGCACAGATATTAAAGGGGTCCCTGGAAGCCCTCTGTGCAGCGCCAGTGGTGGGCCATGTAGCGAATGGGGGTTCAGTGGAGAGAAGTCTGGGGTCTGGGCTGCTCCCACCCCCAAGAAGGTCCAGGCGCACACAGCACGCACACCCCAATTCTCACCCCAAGGTTAGCCCTGAACCCGCCTCTGCCCACCCCACCCAGCTCAGTGAACAGCATGAGCTGCTGCCCAGGGCTCCTGGGGAACCTCCCTTCCTCCATCCCTACACCCCTGTTGTTTTCTGGTCAGCGGAACCCTGAACCCTGAACACTGCCTCCCCACCCAGCTCCCCATCCACCACCAGTACCTTGGATCCTGGGGTCCCCCCGGCCACCCCTACACCCTGAAATCCGGAGTGATCTTTTCAGCACACCTCAGACCTTGCCTGACACCCGCGTGCTCCCAGAAAGGTCAGCAGTGTGGCCTCTGAGACCCCTGTTGTCTGTCCTCCCCGCCCTCCTGGGCCCACGCGGTTGTGTCCGCACTTCCAGCCTGCGGCCTTCTCTGCAGCCGGCCCTCAGCGAGGGAGGCTTCCACCCCTCTCGCCGCTCCTGCCTCCTTCCCATCTCGATGCACAAGGGGCGATCCTGTGGCACCCCAGCCTTTTCCCCAGGTTACCCCTGTATGCTCTCAGTTCATTCTGGAATTACCTGCCTGTCACCTCCCACTCCAGCCTGCCAGGGCAGGGACCGCCCCCCGGGGCTCCCCCAAGTGGAGCGCAGTAAGGTGCAGTGATGGCATGGGGGAGGGCCCAGCATGGAGGGCTGCTGGGGGTGGCCCCGCGGAGAGGCTGTGCATGGAGTCTTGGGTCCCTGTGAGCACCGGCCTGTGGGGAGCGTCCGTCCCAGCTGCGTGTGCTGGGCCCCGCCTGGCACTGTCCCCTGGGCCACTGCCCGGTGAGCCTGCGGCTCCTCCCGAGGACTGGGGAAGTGGCTCCCTCTGCGTGCGGGGTGCGGGTCCCCCGCTCCATCACACAGCCGCTTGGATGCTCCCCGGCTCTGGCCGGCAGCTCTGCGGGAGCTAGACCAGAGCCAGGGCTGCTGGCTGGGCGCCCCCTCCAGCTGGTCTTGCTTCAACTCGCTTTTCTCCACGGGAGGCTTCCAGCCGCCAACATCTGCTTCCTGTGGGTTTGCGCTCCCGCGGGCCATCTTGGGGGAACATTATCTTTCATGGTGGCCTGGCTTTGCTCGTGGCGTCGCGCCTCCTCATCCTAGAGTTGGGGGCGGATCCTACGCTCGGGTTTAATAATAGCAAACGGTGGGACGGCAGCCGAGGGCAACCCAGACGCAGGCGGCCCTTCAGCAGGCGGCCTCCTGGAGGTCACAACCGTCTAGAGGGTCCCGTTCCTCAAAAGGCGGAGTGTTTGGGACACAGTCACGGAGGTGGCGCCTCCCGGCCATGTCCCAGCCTCCTGGGGGGCCCAAGCTCTCCTGGGACAGAGATGAGGGGCATTTCCCTCATTGCCCAGGTCTGCAGGCAGCGATGGTTCCCGAGTGACAGCCTGGGACGGCTGGGATGGGCTTTTCATGAGCTGGAGAGCGCCGTCTGTCCCCCTTGGCAAGGGCACACCCTCCTCTAGCCACCCTCAGTGCCTGCGCTGGGTAGGACCCCAAGGAGAAGGCGGAAGGGCTGCCTTGGGCTTGTCGCAATTTGCCGACAACAGGAGGAGGAGCGAGAGCATGAGTGTCAGCTTTCTGTGTGCTGGAGACCACTCTGGGTCCAGCGAGGAAGGGGAGGTTGCCAGACACAGCCCACCTTGGGCAGGTGACACTTCATCCACTGTGTGTGTTGAGGGCATGCTCTGCCCTGTGGGGGGGGTCTGTGTTGGGGGTAGAACAAAGTAGCATCGTGGGACAAGGCTGGGATTCACAGGTCCAAGGAGAACAAGCCATCCACTTGCTCATTATGCAAATACTAATGCAGATTAACCTTTGCAAGCTCTGGGAAGTATCACAGGGCTAATATACACAATGCTGCAAGAGCACATCACAGGTTTTCTTATATACTGTGGAGCATCAAGGCAAGCTTCCTGGAGGAGGTGATGTTCGGACCTGAAGGATATATAGGAGTTTGATGGCAGACTAGAGATTGAGAGCTTTCTGGTGACCGCAGGAACAGTTGGAGCTCAGAGAGTGGAGGGTCAAGAGAGGGGGAAGAGATTGAAGAAGTGGGGGGTGGGGGAGGTAGACCACACACCTCCTTGGCCCAGGTAAGGCTTTTGGGCTGCATATACCTAGGAACAGAGAGAAGCTGCTGAGAGGTAGGAAGCCAGTAAGCGCCAGGGAAGGGACTGAGGGAGCTCTAATGCAGACCTGTAAGCGGAGCTGAAAGCAAAACTGGGGAACTCATTTGGGGTTTATACACGAAGCAGGGATTACATTTAAGCAGCAGTTGTTCGGAACAGAAGGTGGCTTCTAATTGCAGTTGTTCGGCATCGAATCCACATTCAAACTTGCAATTATTTCTCTGTTAAAAGAGCTGACGGCTCCCTTTTCTGCAGGGAGGCGGCCTTGAGGGAGCCCTAATCCAGTGGCTTCCGCACGGGCTCCCTGAGTACCAGCCCACACGCCTGCGGAGCTTCTCCTGGGGGCTAGCCGGGGACACAGATGGGACGCAGGGCGCGGGCGGAGACAGCTGCTGAGGACGAAGGGCCATCTTAGCAAGGACACGGGGTCAGCGGCCCTGAGGAAGGAGCCGGTGGCACAGCTGAGCAGAATCGGCCCCACTTTCCCCAGGATCCTTGACCCCCACGCCCCCTAAAGATGAAGCCAAGACCAGAGAGGGTCACCCTCTCCGGGGTCCCGAGTCCAAGCTGTCCCAGCACCCGAACAGGCTGGTCCGTCCCCAAGCACCGTGTCTGATGCCGTGTCTCAGCCCGGTCTGGAGCTCCCCTGCAGGCACAGCTGCTGGGCCAGCCCCGGGGCCGCCCGAGTGGAACCAAGCGAGCAGGGGCCAGGGGCAGTCAGACTCTACGCCATTGGCTCTGTGTCCTCAGGCAATTTGTTTACCCTCTCTGGGCCTCATCTGTCAGATGAGCTATCGATAGTCACGCTCATCAATTAGTTAATTAATTTAAAGATTTATTTTGCTTATGCATACAAGAAGTGGGGTGTAGACCAGAGGTGCAGGGTGTGAGAGGATTCCCCAGAGGCAGTGTGGGGAGCAGAATAGGCGGATCGACTGAAGTACACTGCTGAGGGGAGCAGTGGGGAGACAGGAGAGGTCTGCTGCGTCCTGTGGGAAGCTCCCTGGCTGGGGATCGAACTCAGGCTGCATTGGCTCTGGATAGGTTCATAGTGCTGCGCTTAACCTGTTGTGCCACCAGGGAGGCCCTGTTTTCCTTTAAAAAATATTTATTTTATTTATTTATGCATACAAGAACTAGGGTGCAGGCCAAAGGTGTGGGGAGGGTTGGGTGGGGAGTGAGAGGAGTCACCAGAGACAGAGTAGGGAGCAGAACAGGCGGAGCCACTGAAATCCACTGCTGATGGGAGCAGCGGGGAGGCAGGAGAGGTCTGCTGTGCCCTGTGGGAAGCTCCCTGGCCGGGGATCGAACTCGTGCTCCAGTGACTGAGGACAGCTTCATAGTGCTGAGTCTTAACCCCTGCACCACCAGGGAGGCCCCGATAGTCACGTTTATTGAGGCTCTTGTTATCAGAACTTTACACACAGTATCTGTTGAGCTACACAATGACCCGCTGTGAAAGTTGCTGTACTTATCCCCCTGTTCACAGAGGAGGAAACTGAGGCACAGCGAGGTGACATAACCCACCCGGGGGCTCCCAGCCAGGGAGAAGTCCGGTCTGCCTCCTGAGCCTCCTTGGTGGCCACAGAGCTGGAAGGCTGAGACTCGGCCTCCCTGCTGGTGAGTCCACACACAGCAAAGGCCAGCGCAGGGCAGGGGCCTGCGGAGGCGTCTCCTGGAGTCCGCGGGCCTCGCTCTCCTGTCTGTAAGGTGGGGACGATGACCCCATGAGGCCTCAGCATTTAACAGCCTCCTGCGGTGAAGGCTGTTGTGCCGGTGACAGGTGGTGGCCGGTGGTGGCCGGCCTGGGGCTGTGGGTGAGTCGTTCCGGGCCAGGCCTCTGACAGAGCCCATGCGCTTGGCCCCTGTGATGCCCTGCTTCCCTGCAGGTGTCCTCTTCCTGGCAGGGCCTTCTCCCCCGAATTGGTGCCGAGAGGCCCTGGCCGCCCCCGGCGTTCCTGGCTCCATGGGGTCCACGTGCAGCCCCCTGGCCGGCCTGCCCACATCCTGAGCGTAGCCGCCCCCGTCTGCTGAATGGCCCATGATGTCATGCGGGTTACTGACAACCTCTCCGCCAGGATGCCTGAAGCGATCCGGGCAGATTGGATAAAAAGCCCTTGTCAGACATCCTAATTTTAGTGTTCTCCCTCGTGATTACATTCAGGAAGTATTTATTTAACACTTCACTTGTTTTGCCATCCTCCCCGACTTCATTTTGCAAACCTTCTGTAATAACCCGTGTCTCCTTCACCGGTTTCCCTGCTATTCTCGTCCTTGGGAAAACTCTGTTCAGCATCTCAAGCCAGAAATGTGTCCGCGTCTCATCTGGCACGCTAATGCCCTCCTTTATCTCCTGCAGCTCCTCCCGCCCGGGCGCCGAGGCGTCTTCATGTCCTGTCTCCCCAGTCTCATTATGTCTATTTCAGATGTCGCTGCCCACGTGCAAAAGGACATTTTCACGGCCCGAGGTACCTCGCGAGGGCATCGACGAAATGCAGCTTCTCTCTCAGTCTATTTGTCACCGTCCCTGCCCAGCTTCTATGTGCAAATACTCCCCTTGCAGGGCAGTGCGTGGGGCAGGGGCTACCCTCCCCTGCCCGGGGGTCGGGCCCACCCCAGGCTGGGTGGGGAGCACGGGCCCTTGTTCCTCAGCCCCCTCACTGGTGTGAGATTGACACTCTGGTTGTGCCGGGCCGGGCACGATGCTCTGCTTTTGCTCCTGTTTGTTACTTCATGCGCTGAGTCGGTAACCCCATTAGACATTCCTGATGCAGCCCCTATTAATTTTAATGGCTTTTGAGAGGAAGAGAGAAGTCTTCTCTTGTACAGATGTATGTGGAGGTCTGTGGTTTTACATATTTGTGTTTATTTGAAAAAACCAAAAGACATGGTTGAGGCACCAAAAGAGATTGAATAGGAAGAAGTCTGTCGGCATTTTGTGGGAGGGGGCTCTTAAATTAGATACGATTCACATGGCATAGCATGACTCATCCTGAAGCAAATGATTGATTGGTATTTAGTTCATTACAATATTGTCTAGCCATTGCCTCTGTCTAGTTCCAAAACATTCATCTCCCTAAAATAAAATCTCATCCTCATTAAGTAGTTGTTCCCGATTCCTCCCCCAAAGTCCCTCGCAACCACTAGTCTACTTTCTATCTTGACAGATTTGTCTGATCTGGATATTTTCTATCAGCAGAATGATATAATGTGTGGCCTTCTGTGTCTGACTTAGTTCACCCAGACTAATGTCTTCAAGGCTCATCCAGGTGGTAGTGGGTATCAGAACTTCCTTCCTTTTCACGGCTGGCTAATGTTCCGCTATATGGATACATCATATTTTGTTTACTCATTCACAGAAATAATTTTTAAAACCCTGCATTTAGTTGTTTTTTTTTTTTTCCTTGGTCACTTACTTGATTCTCTTTGGCAAGAACAGTTTCAGGGTGATTGTCCTGGCAGCTGAGAACTACAGGGCCTCAGGATGGGAGTCTGGCATTGGCACTTAGCGATGTCTGCTACCCATAGGGTGACCTTGACTCAAAGACCAGCCCCTCCAGGACCATCACATCATGCGCTCAGGTTCACCACCTGGCTGTATGTCGTCATCCCCTGGGGAGAACTGTCCACATTCCTTTGTTGCCTCCAGAGACTCTGGCTTGACTTGTGTGGATCGAGTCCTGGCCCTTATTGTTTGTGTGTTGTAGCAGAGCCCCCAAAGGGGTGTCCAGGTTCTCACCTCGGGAACCTGTGCCTGTGGCTGACCTGTCTGGAAATGGGGTCTTTGAAGACAGAATTAATTTAATGACCTCGAGGTGACCTTGTCCTGGACTTAGGGTGGACCCTGCACGCCATGATGAGAGAGAAGAGGACAGACACACGGACATGCAGAGACCAGGCCACATGAAAATGGGCAGAGAAGGGGGTGGTGCGTGCATGGGTTGGGGAGCCCTGGGGGACCAGAAGCCAGGGAGAAGCGAGAAACAGGCCTCCCTCCAAGGCCCCAAAGGCCTGTCCTGCTGTTATCTTGGCTGCAGACTTCTGGTCTCCGGGCAGTGAGAGAAGAAATCTTCGGTGCCCACTTTCTGAGCCTCTCTTAGAACAGCTCCAGGAACTAATGTAGGTCTCTGGGGTTTTTTGCTTTTTTTTTTGTTTTTTGTGATGGCAAGATACACATAACATAAAACCTACATTTAAACCATTTTAAACATACAGTCCAGTGGCATCAATTCCTTTTACAGTGTTGTACAATCGTTACCACTATTTTCAAGACCTTCGCATCACCCCAAACCGATGCCATGGCCGTTAACCCTTAAGTCCCCACCCCTTTTCCCCAGTGCCCGGTAACCTCTGGTGGCCTTCCTGCCCTATGACCCTCCCGCCGTAACAGTAACGTCAAGCCTGGGGCCCCTGGCTTAGACGGTGCCATGTCCTGAGCTCGGGGTTCCCTACTTGTTATTTCACGTGATTGTCTTGACTGCTGTCCTTATCTCTAGTTGACAGTTGAGGGAGGGCCAGGGGAGGCAGCACTGAGAAGACTTGGACCAGAGTGGCATCCTTGTTAAAACCCACCCGTGTAACCTCGCCGCCGTGCTTCCTGGCACCTAGTAGGTCTCATCCACTGTCAGTTAAATTGCCTTGGCATTTCTCCATCCTGCACCGCCCAGCCACCCATCCCAGGGTAAATCTCAGAGAGGTGTCAGGAGAGCAGGCTGGGTCCCAGCCTGAAAGGTGTCTGGTCCTTCCCAGTACTTGCTAATCTCGAACAGACACACCAAGCTGTGATAGCGCAAGACATGGTTCAGAATGTATGAGGCAGCCCAAAGAATGGGAGGACATATTTACAGATATAGGGTATTTGAATCCAGCATACATAAAGAACTCTTACAACTCAATAACAAAGGAATTCAACTGAAAAATGGGCGGAGGCTACAAGTAGACATGTCTCCAAGGAAGATACCCGGATGGTCAAGAGCACATGAACAGCTGCTCAGCACCACTAATCATCAGGGAAGTGCAAATCACAACCACGGAGGACATCGCTTAGCCACCCACCAGGATGGCTGGGTCAAGATGCAGGGAACAGCAAGTGTTGGCCAGAGTGTAGCGCCTCGACGAGTCCTCCCCACACTGCGGGTGGGAGTCCCCAGGGATGCAGCTGCTTTGGAAAACAGCCTGGCAAGTCCTCAAACCATTAAAGAGTTGCCACAGCAACCCAATTCCTTGGTGTCCATCAGAGAGAACTGAACACCTATGTTCACATAAAACCAGGCACACAGTCTTAAAGCAGCGTTGTGCATCATAACCTAAGGGTGAAACCTTGCGCGGACTCGTGGATAAGCACACACCGTGGGCTCGTTTCCAGCATAACAAAGGGGCGACCTTCTGGTGCGTGTGACATCCCGGTTCAATGGGACCCAATGGGATCAATGTACTTGGCGTCATCGATCCGGTTACACAAGCCCACGTACTGGAGGATTCCACCGGTGCGAAGGTCCTGAGTAGGCAGATCGATAGAGACAGTCTGGAGATTGGTGTCCGCCTAGGGCTGCAGCTGGGGGCTGGGAGGGTCCGTAAAGGGCTTGGGGTTGTTTGGAAGCTGATGAAAATGCTCTAAAAATGTCTGTGCTGATGGGGGCCTGTGTCTGGGAATCCACTAAAAGCCACTGAATTGCACCCTGAAAAGAATGAATTGCATGTTATATAAATTACGTCTCAATAAAGCCACTTTGTACAAAGAGTGGGGCTGGCGGCTGGGCCCAGGTCCACCCCCGGCTTCTGCCACCGCGCGCCGCACGTGCAGCGCAGAGTCCTGCTCGGTCACTCCCCCGTCGCAGATGCTCTGGCGCTGCGTGTCTAGCGCCGGCGTCCTCTGGAGCTGTCGGGTCAGGGGCGTCAGATGTTGGCGTCTCCACGGCTGAGTGTGTGTCAGAAGACTCCAGATGCACCCCTATGTGGACCATGCGCCAATCTCTGTGCTGCAGTGACGGGGCTGCGTGGAGTGGGGTGACAGTAACTGCCCATGCTTGAAATGAGCTCAGTGGCTGAAGTGTAGAGAGTGGAACGTGGGGAGACACAATGGAGCAGGGAGGCCTTCGTGGAAGCCCCTGTGATGAAGTGCCCTGGGCGCAGGCATGAACATCCAGGATGCCAGAGCGGGACAGGTATAGGTACAGGTACAGGCAGGCAAGAATATGGGGCTGGTTGGCAGAAATGAAGAAAGGATGGTTTGGGGTTGCTTGGATACTTGGTGTCCTGGAGCGCCTGGATGTCATGTCCCGCATCTAGGCTAGTTGTCCAGGTGTCTGACATTTGAGAGAGCTCATGTGGCCTGGGTTGAAAAGTCTGTAAGATCACCTTGTCCTAATTTTCTTTTCAGTAACTTTACATCTGTAACCTCTGAACCTCAGAGAGGTTAAGTGACTTTTCCAAAGTCACACAGCAACTCAACCAGGAACCCAACTCTAACTACCCCTATTGCAGTTCTCCTTCCCTCATCCTACCCAGGCTGGCAGAATGTCATTTTTCTGAGTCCTATTAACCATGTCCTTCCCAAGTTCCCTCTCTGAGTCGCTGGGCCATGGGGCCAGGGTACCCCCTGGGGTTTCCATGACCGTTGTGAAATCCAGTTTTCCGTAGCTGCACATTGATGGCGTAGACAACAGCCTAGCGTTTCAGAGGAGTCTGCATGTTACAAAAAGGGCAGCAGGTGTTATTTGGACTAAATTGACCTTGAAATTGATTTCTTTATTTTATGACTTACTGAGAGGAGATTAATACTTTTTTTTTCCTGCAGTCTGAAACAATTTACATGGTAATAGAAGGCATAGTCAGTCAAATAAATTGCTGGAAGTGGTAGTGTTCCAAGGGAAAAAAATACAGAGCTTACTTGCATTGATTTCTTTGCCCTGGGGAGAAGCAGAGATTTTAACATCTGGGATAGGGAGCTAAATTTTATCTCTCATTTTAAAAGCAGAGGACTGAAGAGCTTAATGTGACATTTACACGGAATTTTCTAAGTTGGGGGAAACCAGTCAGCCCGAGTTCCTTGCTGAAGGTTAACTGGCACTTCTGCAGAAGGACTCTGGGTGATTTGATCCAGGGATGACATTTTCAGAAGGTGGAATCCTGGCAACTTGGCTGACCTGCTGCTGGAGAATGGGTCAATAAAAGATGATAACATAAACTCATCCCTCTGGACAGGTAGGGCTGTGAAGAACCACATGATTAGAGAGGCTGCTTCAAGATTTCCGGGCTTTGCCTTGTGACTACCTTTCCCATGAGATGCATAGCATTTCTGAATGTGTTGAGATAGATTTTGAGGCTCCATCTGGGCAGCGGCACTCGACTAGTACTGCCTGCCCTGGGAATAAGAGGGGCAGCTAGAACTTGTATGCCACCACCTGAATTTCCTGCAAAATCTATTAATATATCTCCCTAAATACCAACATTTCTGCATTCAGATCACATTGTCACTCCCAAGTGACCCCAAATCATTCACCACATTATGTGAGCTAATTTTTCCCCAAAAATGTCAAAGAATGAATCCTACCCAAAGAGCTCTTTTAGTATTTCATGCATTGTCCTGTAAATTATTTTCTTTTAAAAGAATTTTAAAGTAAGATTAAAAAATATTTAATCAATAATACGTAACCATAGTACACAATTCAAGAATCAGAAGCACAAAATTAGCTCTGCTAGAAAAAGTCAGCCTAAAAAGAACCCAACCAGTTTCTTATCTATCTTTTGGGAATTTCAATGCATATGCTACATGGTATATATATATATTCTAAAACAATGCTCAGATTGTGATACATTCTTCATACTACTCTATATTGCACTGTTTTCCCTTCCATATTGAGATACTGCAGTATCTTTGCTGAGGGTGTGAGGATGCACCATGGCTTATTCACTTGTTCTCTGAATAATGGAAATTTGTGTTGCTCCCAATATTTTATGTTTACAAAAAAAAAGAACTTCAGTGAATATCCTTGGCATTGGTCATTTTCTACATCTGTAGACAATCTGTAGCAGAAATTCCAAAAGAAGGAATTGCTAGTTCAAATATTATCAACTTTAAAATGTTGACCTACATATAATTTTGCTATGTATAGGAATACAGGTTTCTCCAAATAATGAAATGACAATAAGTACTATATCTCAATAATTACCTTAATCACACTTGATTTGAAGTCACCAATTAAAAGGTATACAGTGACTTAATATTAGAATGAAGTCCAGTCTTCTACTGTTTATGGAGAACTCATCTTACCATCAAAGACAAGTACAGACTTAGAGTTAAAAGCTAGAAGACAGTCCTGCAAATAAGTGGTATTCAAAAAATGTCAGGAACAACTAGATTTATATCAGATAAAATAGTTTTCTGACAGAAAAGGTAATGAGCGATAGATGGACATTACATTATGAATATGGGTCTAATATAACAACAAATAACACTTAAAAATAGGCACCAAATGATGGAGCATCAAGTAATTATAAATAGAACTAAAGGGAGATATTAACAATAGCATATTAATAGCAGGGCATTTTAATATTCCACTTACCATTATGGACAGACCAATAAAATAGAGAATAAAAAAGGAAACAGTAGCCTTAAGTGAAGAGCTAGACTCGACCAAATGGACTTAACAGATACCTGTAGAACTCTACCCCCAAACTACTGCAAAAACATTTTCTTAAATTTCAAGAATAGACCATATATTGTGACATGAGTCAGATATCAACAAAGTTACAAAGATTGAATTTATGGTAAGTTTTCTTTCTGACCATAATGTCATAAAGCAAGAAATCAAGTATTAAAAAAAAAAAACACCTGGAAAAAACTCAAATCCATGGAGACGAAAGAGCATGATGCTTATTAACTATTGGGTTAAAGAGGAAATTAAAGCTGAAATAAAAAAGTACCTGAGACTAATGAAAATGAGGATACTATTAGAATTTATGGAATGCAGCAAAAGCAGTTAAGGAGGATGATAACTGTAATATAGACAGACACTAAGAAACAAGGAGAAATCCAAAATAAAACCACTGAATATTACACCTAAAGCATTTGGGAAAGAAAAGCAAACATGGTCCAAAGGTAGTAGAAAGAAGGAAATTAATTTTAAAAAGAGTGGAAATAAATAAATAGAAATTTAAAAAAGAACATACAAAAGTTCAAAGAAATTAAAAGTTGGTTCTCTGGGAAGGTAAACAAACTCAATAAACCTCTCTAGGCTAATAAAGAAGGAACCATTCATAAACAGAATTACCATGATAGCATAGAAATGCAAAGTATTGTAAAAGATGCACCAATAAATTTGATAATCTTGAAGAAATGGAAATTTCTAAAACAATACAGTTCACCAAGACTGAACTGAGAAGAAACAGAAGAATAAACTTATCAGAATGGTGGAAATTGAAACGACAATCAAAGTTACCTTCACCCCAAAAAAGTCCAGGACTAGATAGCCTGACAAGTGAATTTTACTAAACATTTAAAGAAGAACTTATGATCATCTTGCTTAAATTATTTCTAAAAATCAAACAAAAGGGAAAGGACCTGGGCTAATTTTATGCCTATATTACCCTAATACTGAAGCCAGACAAAGACTGCACAGGAAAACTACAGACCAATAACCCTGATGAATATGGATATGAAAATCTTCATCAAAGTACTAGCAAGTGGAATCCAACCATACAAGGATCATACACTATAATAGCGTAGAGTTTATCCCAGGAATGCAAGGATGGTTTAAAATACATACTCAATGTAAAGCATCATATAAACAAGAGAAAAGATAAAATTCATATAATGGTATCAATAGGCCAAGAGAAAGCATTTGACAAAATTCAACACCCATTTGTGATAAAAACTTGTAGGAACCCACCTCAATGTTAAAGGCCAGGTGAGCAGGTCCCAGAAGGTCACAGTGCACAGGGCATGCTCAGTTGTCCCTGGGAGGCTGGCTCAGATCACTGTGGGAGGAATACCCTGGGGCGGGGGGCTCTCTTGTCCCTTCTTCCTGGCAGCTTTCTCTGAAAGGCTCTTCCTGTGTGGGGACACCCCTCCACTCCCCCAGGCTGTGGCTGTGGTGGGCCTATACTGGCTTTGAATGTAGGAGCCTGGGACCCCAGGAGCCTGAACTGTGCTGTTTTGTGGTTGTGTTTGTACTCTGAAGGGAGTGTGTGCTACTTGTAAAAGTCTCTGTGACTTGTGTCTTGGTTCCTTCTCCCAGGAATTGGTGATGGGTGCTGCTGGGGGCAAGTCTGCTTCCCCAGACAGGGTTCAGGTGGGCAGGGGTAGGCCCGTGGTGGTGGCAGGGTCCCTCTCAAAGGAAGGACTGTGCAGTGGATGGGGGCCCAGAGGACCCAGACATTCGGCCGCACCAGTTGGTTGAGACCTGCTATTGGGCTGAACTCATCTCTTAGCCGTGCCTCATCTTTAAGACGAGGTCAACTAAAATTTTGATCAAAGTAGTTGTCATTCCTTGTTTTAATATTTACAAAGATTTCAATCACACAGAGTAAATTCTGAATTCCTTTTCTTACTAGTACAGGATCTGACTTTGACCATCTATTTGATCACACGGTCTACATGTGATCACATCTCCCTTCTGCCTAAACAACGTGAAGTCGTATCTTTTTTCTATTATCAAGATTTAATAAACTTGCTATATTTTCATGAAGGAAAAAGAAGACGAGGTGAATTAGAAGCCACAGGAGACAGCCTTAAGGGTCCAGCCCAAGGGCCGCTGTCCAGGGAGTGCCACAGGTGTCGGCAAAGCGCACCCCCACCCTCACTTCTCGCCTCTCTCCTCCTCAGGGCTCTGCTTTAGGCTGTGGCTTGTGCTTGAGTTCTTCCCTCTGTCTCTTCCCTCCCTTTCTCCCTTTCTTAATTCTTTAACTCATTTCAGTGAATTTGGTGGGGGGAGGAGGTGACACTGATGGAGGGTAAGAACAGAAAAGTTGGAAAGCAGACATCACAAGGCCAGATGCTGGAGGTAGGGGTAAAAATAATTAACACAGTTGTTAAACAAGCTATACAGAAAAGTCAAGGATCCTGACCGCAGACTGGAGGGGGATGGAGCTCAAGGGCCAGTGTGAAAGCATCACCGTCCTTCCCAGCTGACCTAGTCAAAGCGAACAGAGAAAAGAAGCCCTGCGTGCCAACCCTAGAAAGCGCTAATTCAACAGCAGCTAACAGGCCCGCGAAGGGGTGAGCCCCGCCCAAAGGAAAGGAGACTGCAGGGCAATCTCTGCCCTGGTCCGGGGCAGCAGCGTCCTGCCCGCCTGTGACCTGTGGCCGCTGGGGCTTCTCTCCACGGACCTCCCTCAGCAGAGGCAGGACCCCCCAGGCTGCCTGCCCGCCTGCGACCACGCAGACCTCTCAGCAAACCTGTCTCTTTCCCCGCAGCCCTTCCTGCCGCTGGCGTCTGTGCGAGTGTCCTTTATCCTTCTCCCCTTTTTCTAGCAAACCCGCCCTTTTGGATACGACGAATGTCTCTGTGTTGCGGAGAAACCCCCTGGTGCTGCTGAAAGGGGCGCTCTGGGGAAACTTCTCCCAGAGGGAACCCCGAGGACCCCACTCTGTGAACCCAGCATTTCCCAAACCGACTTCAACATGACAGCGTTCTCCATGGAGAGGAAGGAGAAGCACAAAAGCAATTTTGACTTTCTGCAGGAGGGCGCGTCCTCAGCGGGGTTCAGGACTGCGGCGGGGCCGGGGGCGTCTGGGAGCAGGGGCGCTCTGCGGCACCTGGGCGCCTTCCCCCTGCTGCTCTCACTTCCGGGCTCCTTCCCTCCGTCTCTGCTCCCTGGGCCTGTGTCTCCCGCTCTCACACCGGAACGCAGGCACGCACGCACGCACGCATACGCACGCACGCACGCACACGCATGCGCACGCGCACGCAGTCGCACACGCCGTAACACCTCTGCCGGGAGGGTGCGGGGGCCACGCCAGGGCAGCACTGCAGGACCTTGGTTAGTGACGTTCTGGAGCCTTCAGCATCGCTGGCTCTGGGGTGGGGGCAGCGCTGACGTCCTCTGAGATGAAGGAGGAAAGGCCCAAAGGGCCCCAGGCGCGCACCGGTGCTGCTGGGGTGAAACTTGGGGCGTCAACCCCCAACCGGGTGGCGGGGCGGGTGCAGCTCTGACCCGGGCGGGCCGGGCTGGCCACACTGAGAGGCGACGGGGGCCGGTGCCGCCTGGAGCGAGGCCGCCAGCCACGTGGGCCAGGCAGGTCTGGGGGGAGAGGCACATTAAAACGTAAAGAGAAACAGATGAAATTAATTGTAATAATATATTTTATTTTAAATATTCATACTATATTTATATATTTAAATGTGGTACACTTTATTTTTATGTATTATTAAATATTGTCATTCTAACCTGTAATTGATATAAAAAAATTAATGAGTTATTAATATTCATGACAGATTTTACGTTCCTTTTTTTTTTTTTCATTAGTGGTTTCAAAAGCCAGGGTGTAATTCATACTCATGGCACATTTCAATTCAGACTTGCCACAGGAGGCTAGTGGCTGCTGTGTTGGGCAGTGTGGGCGCCTGTCCACCCCTCTAGGAGGGGGAGGGGGGAGGGGGGAAGAGAGAGGAGAGACAGAGAAAGTGAGGAGAGAGTGTGCACTGGGGCAATCTCACAGACTCGGGGACCCTGCTAATCAGGGTTACTCCACATTAGAACTTCCCGACGTGGGCTCCCCCTCTTACTGTTGTTTCTGTGTTTGGCAGGACTGCAGACCTGAAAATCCAGCCCTCCTCGCCAGTGCCAAGAACAGTCCACAAGGCTCAGTAAGTAGCAGCATTTGCTGAACAGATTAGATTTTGAAACCGCGTTTGCTGGCTTGCAGCCTCCCTGGTCTCCGTCATCAGTCACTGGAGTGGTTTCTACCTTTGAAACTGATCTTGCTGGGGAAGGAGCCGCTGGTGGGGGGCCCCCCCAAACCTTCCTCTCAGGAAGTGCCTGAGGCCAGACTCTCAGTCCCAGGCTGAGCCCTCCCAGTGAGGTCCTGGCGCCCAGGGAGCCGGCGGGGGAGCAGGGGCTGGTGGAGGGGTGGCGGCCTGGCTCCCTGCTTCCATCCGTGAGGCTGGACCCCACCGTGCTGTGAAGGGGGGACAGAAGTTGGCGTTTGCGGGTCCCCAGGGTAAAGGCACGAGTGCCTCAGGCTCCTTGCGGTGGCTGGACTTGGGGTCGCCAGGGCACATGGCCGCGCCTGGAGCTGGCTGAGGATGCCCCGCTGGGTCCCCCTCTCCAGAGGTGGCCTCGTCTGTGTGTGCTGCTGGTGACCCGCGGTGCCTCCCGGGCTGGATGGACTTTGGCCGCTGTCACACGTTGGGTTTTAGGATTATCTCGAGAGCACGAGCCCGACTTCCCTTGTATGGCCCTGATGTGAAATTTTTCTGGAAAATATTCAAGTTAAAAAAAAATGAGTCGCTGTCAAGAAAAGTAGTGCAGGCATAGGGGCCACGTCCACGCGGCAGGGCATGCGAGGCGGCGGCGGAGGCCAGGCCTGAAGTCCTCCTCAGACCCCGGCCGGGCCCGGTGCGTCCTGTGCCTGGCAGGCTCCCCCATGTGCCGCTGGCCTTTGCCCACATTGGGTGCCAACTGGGGTCTCGAAGGACCCCCTTTTCGGTTGCGTCTGTTCCCCCAAATGGCCTTTGAGGCTGGGTTTTATAACAAAGCTACTGCTGGGCACTCTGAGGGGAGTGCTGGCGTGGCGCTGAGCGGAGGGGGCTGCAGCGGCCGCACTCTCATGCGCTGCCCCAGGCCTCGGTGTGTTCTCATTCGGCGCCTTCTGTGACCCGCAAGGTAAGTGCTGCTTCTGTCTCGTTCTGTGGGCGAGGAGACAAGAGCGCTGGAAGTACCAGCCCAGACACCCCTACCCCGTCATGGGGCAAGCTGTGTGCTCGCCCAAGTCTGGTGTCGAAGCGGGGTGACTCACGGAGCGGGAAGGGGCGTTCATTATCTCCGGCCACGTGGACATTAGCCTGGGCCTTTGGGGGTTCACGGACGACACTTGCCTTCTGGGAGGCTTGGGAGGTGCTTCCGCCTGGTGTCTGTGCTGCGGCAGCCTAGGCCTCATGGGGCCAGGGGCGCGCTCTGAGACGCTCCTGCAGGGTGCATCTGGGGGCCTCCCGCCTGCAAGGCTGCCGCCACGGGTGCTCCTGGCATGCGGCTGAGGGGCAGTGCGCTGTGTCACCACCTGTGCTGTGCTCTGTCCCGCCGACCGGCTGTGTGACAGCAGGGCCCCCGAGGAGGCCAGAAGGCAGAGCAGGGGCGGGGCTCGCAGGAAGCTGTCACTGTCGTAGAGCGGCCAGGTCTTGTAGCCCCACTTGGGATTCTTGTGACCTCACCCAAGTCCGCGAAGAGAAAACCTCTGGGTCCTACTAGCCGTGTGTTGCAGACAGGAAAATGGAGCGTGGGGCAGGATGGGGCTCTTCCCAGTCTTGAAGTTGGGGGTACGGCGCAGATACTTTGCCAGGGAATGTCATAGGAAAGGTGGGGAGAAAGCACCCCACCGTAGCTGCCCGTCCTGGCCGCAGTAGACTGAAGGTGGCAGAGGCAGTGTCCTTTCTTCAGGCATTTAGAAGAGGCTGCTGACTTTCTGCCATGCTGAGTTGGCCCGTGTCACCCCGAGCCCACTGGGTGAGGCTGATGGACGCCACCGGGAGGCGAGATGCTCTTGCTAGAGGCTGTGGGGAGACCCTGCCCACCTTCCCCAGCCCTGACCTCCCTGCTGCTGGCGGGGTGCCAGCCCGACGCATCACAGGTGGGAGCCGCGCTCCCGTGCGGCGGGCAGATGGTCTCCCGCGCGGTGGCGTTTCTCGGCGCGCTCGCGCTGATCCGGCTGTCACAGTTGTCGGAGTTTGCACCTTGAGCGGTGCTGCTGGGCGGGCAGCGGTGTCAGTGGTAGTGAGAAGACCCGGCTCCGTGCTCGTCAGTGAGGGCTAAGTCAGTTGCGCGCGCCGGAAAGCCCTTTCCAAGCTGCCGCGAGGATTTCGTGGCGAGGATTTATGTTTATTGACTTGGAAAGATGCTGGTGACATATTGTTGAGAGAAATACGGCCCAGATCATACGACTCCAATTATGTGCAATTATATTCATAGATCTCCCTTCCTCTGAGCGCAGAGAGATGTCAGAAGGCAGATGGAGAGTCAGCTAAATTGGTGGGTTTTGCATTTTTCTTTGGACTCATCTGTTTTTTTCCGATGGACAGTGAACAGTTATTTTCCTGGGAAGCAGCAGTAATGATAATGTAATCATTTGTAGAATTAAGCAGGGAGCTGTGGGCTAAGGAGGGCTTCCGAGGTGGCCGATGGCATTTTGTCAGCGTTTCCTTCTTGCTGTCACTGACGTGCTCTCCCCTCTGGTGGAGGGAAACGACTGCAGGACTGGGCAGGGGTGGAGACAGACTGTCTAGCCCTCATGGCCCCGGGGGCAGGAAGTCTCACGTCCTGACCCCTCTCCCTTCCACTCTGCCCTGTGGTGCCAGCCAGCTTGGGGATCCCCACCTGCCCGTCCCTGGAAAGGGCCATTCCAGGAGCCCGCGGGTGCCGCTCACCCGACCCTGAGTGAGGAACTAGCGGTGGTGGCTGGGAATAGGCTGACCCTGCGCTTGGCACTGCCAGTGTGTTCGGTCACTCAGCCCCCGCACAGCAGCCCCATGGGGAAGAGCTGCCCCTGCCCTCACATCCCGGGGCGGAAGCGAGGCTCGGAGGAGGCCCGGCTTGGAGTCCCGTAGCTAGTGGGCTGGACCCAGGACCTGACCGAGTTCGGGCTCTTTCCCAGCTGAGAGGCGCTGAGGCTCTGCTCAGCGGTGGAGGAAGCACGTCTGGGAAGCGCTGGGTTGGGGGGGCATTGAGGAGTCAGCAAGGTGGACACCACACCTGGTCAGTCGCTGCTCAAGGCCCACCCTTCTGCCCGCGGCCAGACACGCTTTCTCTGGCGTCTGCCAGGCGGCAGCGGGGGCTCTGCGGTGATGCCCACAGCACCCCACCACGTGCCTTTACCCAGTGGGGTCACGTGACGAGGGGCACGCTGGAACTCGACGGGCTGGGGGCTCCTTTCCGGGGTTCGCTGGGGTGCGGATGCTCCCTGGAGCAGTAGTCTGCAGCCGCTTCCCAGAGCGCCGCCTGCTCTCGTTTCCGCTCTTTCCTGGTTACTCTGGAGATAGGTGAGCAGCAGAGCTCCCGCTTGCACCTCGCTCTGCTCTTTCCAGAACCCTGTCTCAGAACTTTTCTGGAGCCCAGAGAGACTACATTCAATTTCTTTTGCTGCATTAAACACACCCTCACCCCCACCCCCCTGCCCCCCCAGAAAACCCAGCAGCCTCCATGGCGCCTGCGGGTTACTCCTGACAGCCGAGCGCGCCAAGGCTCTCCCGTGCCTGGCTGTGATCACGGGTCCCGGGGGCTGGGTGCACCCTGCACCTTGGGCCCCCTTCCCGCGCCTCTGGCTGTTGGAGGAACTCAGCCCCTGTGCTTGTAGGATGGAGGCCCCTGGGGTCCCCTGCCTTGGGGGCCCTCTGTGGCAGGCCCTCCAGGCAGCTCACTTTCTCAAGGTCTGCCCGTGAGCCTCAGGCTTGGTAGCACGGCGGTCTCAGGCCCACCCACCCACATCAGCGGGACTCGCAGCCCCTCCCTTCTCTTGTTGGGAGCAGGCGCAGGTCCTGCCCTTGCGGTGGAGGGGACACCCCTGCGGGCTCTGGGTCTGTCCTCCCTCCGAACAGTACCCGCGCGAGGAAGCCCTCGCCCGTCTCCTGGCCTCAGGCCTAGTGCAGGGCTCCGGTGTCTTCCGTCCAGCACCTGCCCTCGCCACCCCCCCAAAGGGCATGCAGCTGGACTCGCCGCCTTCCGGCCCCCGCCTGGGTCCCCTCTGCCCCCGGCTGTTCTCTAGGCTGCGCCTGCTGCCGCCTCAGCAGCCAGTGAATATCTGGTGGAATGCTGCCACCTTTTGGAATTTGGCAAAAGTGACCCTTGCTGTTGAGGGTGGACGGAGCCCGAGGAGGGAACTGGGACCCGTGTCGTCTACACACGGGCAGTCCCTGTGCGTTCCCCCCGCTGGGCCTGGGCGCCTACTCGCCACCCCTGGGCCCGCTCGCCCGCTGCAAATTGACTGGAAGGAAACAGGAAAAAAGAGAAAAGAGAAGGAGTCGCTGCTTCTTGAGCGGGCTGGCGCCTCTCAGACTGTGGCCCGTGGTTACCAGGTGGCCAGCCTGCGCCCTGCCCTGCGCCCCTGCGCTGTGGGGTGATGGGGCGAGCTTTGGGGTGCCGGGCGGCAAAAGGAGGCTGGCGGGGCTCTTTGAGCGCGCACCTGACCCCAGGCCTCGCGCCTGCGAGCAGTGCAGGGAGGGCGCCGTGCTCAGTGGGGCCCCGCCAGGGTGGCATCTGCCTGGTGTCCTGGTGGCAGTGCCCCGGTATTGGGGGCGGTTTGCTCATGGACAAGCACAGCAGCCGCCAACCACCAACCACCCCAGTGCAGGGCGCCGGCGTCTTCCCGTCCAGTACCCGCCTTCGCCCGCGCACAGCTCGACTCGCCGCCTTCCGACCCCGGCGCGGGCAGCTCCTCCCTGCCTCCCTTCGGCAGTTCTGGCTTTGCATGTCCCCCGCCCCCCGCAGCCCGGTGTGCACTCATCCACTCCCTGGCACAGGCTCACGGGTCCCAGCCGGTCGCCAGCACACGGGCGCGTCAGCCGCGGGCCGGCCTTGGCCTTCACTTCTTTTTAGGCTGGCGAGTGGTGTCTCCCGTGAGAGCCCGCGCAGTTCACCCACCCACGCGGCTGTGCGCACCCCTGGGCCTGCCGTCGGGTGGCTGTCCGTCCCCACTCCTGGGCACAGACCGAGGCGTCTCGTCTGGTCGCAGGATGGACCTGCGTGATGTGTGGGCAGCCGCTGCCCAGAAGTCCCAGTCACCCCCACCTGTGCCTCAGCCCTCTGGAGGCGAGTCAGGAACCATCCAGCTCCCGAGGGCAGGCGTGGCTGCACCTTCCACTTCTCAGTGGGCAGAGTCTGTGCTCCCCTGGTGGCAGCCACGCCGGGTCCGAGAGGGTGGACCTGCTGCGCCCAGTCTAGCCTGGAGTCGTCTCTGCGCCTCGGGGCAGCCAGCTGCAAGCTTTGCAGCTCTGGTAGTTGGCAGGCGGCTGCATGAGTCGCAGTTATCCTCCGCCCTCCGAAGGGAGCTCGCTCTCCTGATGAAACCCAGAATGCCATTTTGAGCCCTGATCACTGGCTTCACAAAGCCGCTGCGGTGCTGTCCAGCAGGTCCCTCCTGAAATGAGTCTCTGCTCTTCAGTGCCCCTAATAAGAAATGCGGTCTGTTTGCTCAAGGTTTTACCCTTTATAGAAATGGTCAGATTCCTTTCTTTCCCCCATCTCCATTTTGCAAATCCATGCCAAATATTGATGTTTGATAACTACAAATATCACACATAGCTTTTAATCAAGAGAGACGAAGGAACATAAGGGAAGTAAATACGTCTCTGTAAGGTGGTTCAATATTCTCAGTCATGATTTTGCTAAGAAATAAATGGACTGGGTAGGGGGAGGGCTCAACAATGTGCATCAAGATGGACTTGATTACGTGAGACACGCTGGACCACACCTGGGCCCTTGTTCCCAGCCCGCGGCTCGGATTTGAATTAGGTGTTCATTCCTGGTCTTGGTAGAAGCTGTCTCATTTACAGAAAGGTGAGATGTGTTTTAAAAGTGAATTCCCAGCAGGCCGTGAGTTTTTACTATTACTAGCAAAACACATTGAACCAACTTCTGTCCTCCTTTGCTGCTTGTCTGAGGTGGGAGTGGCGTGTGTGCCTGCTGCCCCACGCTAGAGCGAGGCCTGTCGCTGCAGGGGGTCGCTGCAGGCTGGCGTCTGCCACGGTGGATTTCCCTGTGGCGGCACCGTGAGCCTGGGTGTGGCGGGTTCATGCTGCAGGGGAGTTTGGGCGAGGCTGGCCCAGGGCAGCCTCAGGCCAGAGTGTGGCCAACCTGAGCGACACCGCCTGACCCAGAGTCAAGCCCTCGTGCACACGGTGGCTCCCAGCACCGGCGGCACCTGCGCAGGGGCAGAGCACTCCGGCGTGTGAGCGGCCCACCCACGGCTCGCCCCTCCCCGCCATCATAGCTGCTGTTGTTTGGGCTCCAGTAGACTTTTCTCACCCTTGGTAACCTTCTGCTTTGTATTCTAGTGTCCTCAACTTCCAGCTGATAAAAATGGCCAATCTTGGAAGCCATTGGCAACCAAAAGCGATGAATCAGCCAGCCAGCCACCTCCACGGCCTCCGCTGTGCCCGGGTGCCGTGCACCTGCTGGGCTGCGCTGGGCGGGGGAGCTAAGATACACCGGAAGCTTTCAGACCTGCTGCTCTGGGATAAAGTAGAGCCCTCCCACGGTGTGGGGTTCTTTGTGGGCTGGATCCTGCCCTGTTGCATCGTAATGTCTTGCCCACTTGGCACCTACAGTCCAGTGGAGGAGACGGGGTTCAGCAGACATTCACACTGGAGAATTTCTGCACAGAGACAAGTGCCCCGCAGGGGATGGTGTTCTGGGAACCCCAGTTACAATGAAACCCCACCCAGGTGGTAGATATGTCTAGGGTTCCCTCAGGAGGTGACTCTTGGACTGAACTCTAAAGCATCTAAAGTGTGGCTTTCGGGCAAGGTCAGAGTAGAGCATTCTGGAAGGCACAGTGTGTGCAAAGGCCCTGTGGCCAGGGGAGGGTTATTTCCATGTACTGTCACAGGTCAACTGGAGTGGCTGTTTGATAGATGAGGCCAACCGGGTCAGCAGGACAGGATCCAGCCCATGAAGAATCCCCCATCACGGGAGGGCTCTCTCTTTATCTCAGGGCAGTGGAAGGTCTTAAAAGCTTTTGCGGAAGGTGCCCTGGTTTCATTCTGTGAAGCCCCTCTGGCTCCTTGAGGGGTCTCAGCTGGAGTGGAGGCAGAATCGCAGAGGCCACAAGATGGAAAACAGCTGGCTCGGCAGCAGCTGCCTCCTTTAGGCGCCAGCACCTGCCATCCAGGTGGATTTCCGTCAGCTGTCTCAGTCCACATGCCCTCCCCGCTGCGTTCGTGCGGGTGAAGGTGGATTCCAGCAGTTGGGGCTCATGCGTGCGCATGGGTGGGGAGCTGGGGGAGTGTCCTTCCTCCTTGTCTCTGAGCTGTTGGAGACATGGGCTGTCAGGCCTCTCCTGGGATGGGTGCAGGCTAACGTTTTGTGGGAGGAATTTTCCGGAATGGTCACCATTACGGGCCGGCTTGGTCACCGCTTGGAGGGCTCTGGAAGGAGTGCTTGGTGCCGGTTGCTGCCCTGCACACCCGCGTTGGAGTTCGCCCCTTGTTCTCCTTCTGCACCCCAGATTAAAGCCAGTGGGGTTTTCTGTCCCAGCCGGCATCCTATGAGTGGATTCGCGCGGGGCGTCAGAAAAGGAATGTGCTTACTTTCGGGAAAGTAAACGTGTAACCCCACAACTAACGATAAGATTTATTTCAAAAAAGGAAAGAAACCCCTCTTTCCCAGCTCCTCATCTCTGACTCTCCCCCTCCAGGGGCGCCTCGGACTGACTATTCTGCAGCTCCCAGCTCCCCATCAGGTCCCGCCTGCCCCCCGAACCCCCACCGTGGGGCTGTGAGAGGGAGCCCCTCCCTGCAGGGATTCTGAGATGGGATTGTTAAAACGACCCCCTCTTTTGGCAAACTGTGTTCTCATGCTCCCCAGATCTCTTCCTATCCTATCCCATCAAGACCCCCCCTCCACTGGGAAATGGGGGTTGGAAGGGGGAACAGTGTTCGCCATGCAGCCCTTTTTCTCCCCCCAGCAATTGGGATCACAGATGTTTTTAAACCAGAAGAAAGGAGCAAATTTGAGTATGGCTCACAAATAAATTCCATCTTCCCCCAGGCCCCCGGGGGCTGCTGCGGGAAGGTTCTGGACAGGTGGGGGGTTTTCAGTGGCACTTCCGTCTTTCTGGTTTCCGTCCCGCGTCCACGGAGCTTTCACAAACATTACATTGCTCAATTTCAGTTCAATGCCACGGTGTCGTTCCAATGTGTTCTAATTACTCAGACATAAATGATTTCTGGTGCACTTTAAATGATTTCGGATGCACTTTTGTCTATCAGGCTGCTGATTTATAGCTCCCCGGGACTCTGGTGCTGGGCTTCATCGATTTCTTCTAAGGCTCTTCAGAGGTGTATTTATTATAGACGGTACATTTCCCTGCTCATTTGCTCCATAATTCTGAAACAGTCTCATTTTCCACTTGTCAACACTCCACCCCTACCTACCCCGTGTGGATGCTGTCCCGACAGTGAGGAGGCGCACAGATTGAGCGCTTACTGAATGCAGGTGCCCGCGCCAGGTGCTGTGGTGCGTGGAGACGCACAGGTTAAGCCAAGCCCACTCCTGCTGGTGGCGTCCTGGCTGTTCAGACGGACACACACATGCTCCAGGGGCAGCACGGGGGGCTCGGGAGGAGACCTGGGTGGGGGCGGGGGTCCAGAGCAGCCAACTCAGCAGCGGGATGTGACCCCGCAAAGCAGTGTGAGTCCGGCCCGCTGGTCTCGGGATCTTGGGGTCGCTGCTCCCTGTCCTCGGCCTTGGCTCTGTAGTCTGTAAAATGGAGCGCTCGGTATGGCCAGGCAGGGCCGGTTCACTTTTGTGGGACCTGAAGCGTAATCCTTTGAGGCGCATCTTCAAGAAGGAGAACCCCCAATGTGAGTGCCATGGGGGGGGCGCGAGGGTTAGGACGGGGGTCTTGAATGCTTTTTAAATGTTGGACTGTTGTTCCTCCAAATTATTTGTGGTTGGATGCCCAGCATGTGAAGTGGTAATGGTGACTGGAAACCCTTCCTGCACCTCCAGACTGGACTCTGAGCTGCCTCCCGGAACCCTGTTCTATAACTGCTGCTGTGGTGGGGTTGGGGTCTGCACTCAGCCCCTCTCCCCACTCCTCACTCAGGGTGTTTTTTGGGGAGCATCTCAAGGCGATCCCAGTCCTGAAAGTGTGGACCTGCTCATGAGCAGACTGGGTGATGGCTCTCAGCACCCCAGGCGACTCTGTGTCCCCAGTGATCCCCGGGGGACTAACTCCCTGCCCTGGGCCCCTGTCAGGGTCCCTTAAGCCCCAGCCCGAGGTTCCTGCAGTGAGACCGGGAAGGGATGGTGAGGCGCACACGCCACCTGGTGACTGTTTCCAGGAACTGCCGCTCCCGGGCTTCCAGCGCCTGGCAGGAAGCTTGGGGGGGGGGGGCGGGAGAGGAGGGCTGCAGGCCCCCATCCTGCTTGGCGCAGGGGCTTGGCGCAGACCAGCACTCTGCTGCCTCTGAGCAGGAGTGACTCATGCCAGACCGCCCTCCATTCTCCTGTGGAGACTCCGCGCTGAGAACATGGGCTCCTCCCTTCTTCCTTCATCCCCACTTTCCTACCTGTCCTAGTCTCCCCTTCTTCCCTCCCTCCTCTGCCTCTTCTCCCTGACCCCCCTTTCTCCCATCTTCTCCCTCCTCCTCCCTCCTGCTCCCAGTGCCCCCATCTCTCCCTTTCTTCCCCTTCTCTCCTTCCTTTCCCTTGTCTCCATCCTCCCTGTCCCCTCTGCCTCCCACTTGGCCCAGGCCTCCTTCCTTGAACTCAGTGAGCACTTCCGGTGACTTCGTCATTTGGTCCAGGTGGAACGGGGTTGGCTTTTGGTTGGAGGCCAGACCGGAGCCCCCACTGTGATGCCCAGGGGCTGAGCTGCCCGTTCGTGCACTCAGCATGCCCGCACTCGCTCATGGTGCACGCGCAGATTCAGGAGACGATTCTGAGGCCGGCTTTGTGCGAGCTGTGCTGACACACGCTCTGCTCCTGCCCTGGGGACTTCAGCACAGGCCACCCCCTCCTCTGCCTGGGAAGCTCCGTTCGCTTTCCCCACCCAGGGCAAATGTGGGCCTAAGAAGGAGCTGTGAGCACGCTCCCCCCCCCCCCCCCCC